>JANVCC010009209.1:0-38342 GCA_025345505.1 Todiramphus chloris collaris
ATTTCTATATAGATGGGGGATTCAACATGTTACTGGCATCCCACATTCCCCTATGGGACAGGCAACTGTTGAACGTGCCCATGGTACCCTAAAACGCCTGCTTCAAAAACAAAAAGGGGGAATGGAGGGGGAGCCCCCAGAGGCTCGGTTGGCAAAGGCCATTTACGTATTAATCTTTTTAACCATGCCCGAGCAAGGGTTGATCCCTCCAATTGTGAATCATTTTGCCTCTTTTTCTTCAGCTCAGGAGATTCGGGGAACTGCCTTGATGTGTGTTAAGGATTTACAGATGGGGCAATGGTCTCAGCCTTATAAACTAGTTACCTGGGGCAGGGGTTATGCTAGTGTCTCCACAGGACATGGGTCGCGCTGGTATCCTGCCCATTGTGTTCGGCCTGTTTTGGATAACCCAACCAAGTAAAGGATTCTGTTGCTACTCCTGACACTTGGCCAACTTTAATCTCTTGGTTTTCCTTTTTGTAATGACCTACAATCCTGTGTTGATAATTGGAACTCTGTACATGCATTTCAGAAGGACTGTGATGACAGTGTGAATTTATGGAATAGAGATCTTTGTCACAAGCTTTTTTGCACCTGGTGTAACAGCAGCTAAAACGCTAGGTCAACTAAATAAGATAGCCTGTTGGCTAGCTAAGCAATCAAATAAGACATCACAAGTCTTATCAGAGCTAGCCAGTGATTTAGATAGTGTGCGCCACGCTACGCTTCAGAATAGAGCTGCAATTGATTTTTTGCTTTTAGCTCACGGGCATGGGTGTCAGGACTTTGATGGGACATGTTGCATAAACCTAAATGACCACTCACGCTCCATACATCGAAGCATTCAAAATTTGATCGACAGGACAGAAAGACTTTGGGCTAGATGACTGGCTTAACGGATGGGGCATTACTGGATGGCTAATGTCATTGATGTAGACAGGGTTGTTAATATTGGTTGTTGTGGTGTTATTGATGTTGCCGTGTCTTGTGTCTCTGTTGCAAAGGACCCTGCAGAGGATGGCACAGGCAATTTTTGTAGCACAAATGCAAAAAGGGGGAATTGTGAGAGAACTTGGCTGGTCCGAGGGATCGGAATGTGAGCTTGATATCGACCTTGAGCAGATAACTGTGTACCCTTGAAGAGGCCAGAAAGTCCCGAGAAGAGCTGCCAGATGGCAATTAGGGAAACCTTATCGAAGTTACAGCAGAGAGAAAGAAGTATCCAAGTATAAAGTAATGGTCTTTGTTTGAACCAATCATATATGTACACACATTCTTAAGAAAGATATAAAAAAGGCTTGTTAGTACAATAAAGTGGCTTTTTAGCTCTTGGCTTTGAAGCTTTTTGATGACATTTCTGTGTATGTCATGTCCATCTCTACAACGACACCTGGCGACACACCACAGTTCCTTTTTGGCGCCCAATGTGGGGCATGAGGAACAGTTTTTCTATTGCATGCTTTAGATATTAGTAGCAAGCTCCTGCGCAGGCCATGGAGTTTGCTGGCACTACTTATCTTGTGTTTTGCTAACATGATTATCAAAACACTGTCTCTTTGCTTTACTTCTACACTGATAGCCTTAATTTGCATCTCAAGCATATAAATATAATATATCAATAGCACAGCAAACACAAATGTGCTGAGAGAATGCATCAAATTATAAATATAAAAAGGCAATTACGTTGCTAATCCACTGGATCATATAGCACTTTTAAACAAAGCATTGGTCATGAGAATGAAAAATGCTGAAGAACTTGAAGAATCTTTTAAGAAAAGATAAATATTACAGTATGATCCTGTGGATGCTGAAAAGCTGCTAGCAGAGGGATTTTCTCAGGTTCTCACAATATTCGGTGAGAATCCTGCCTTTCTCACCAGTGTTATGAGAAACAGTAGGATGTTTTTTGTAAGCTAGACCAACACCCGGTGTTTTGCTAAGTTCTGTTTATGGTACATTGGAAAAAATATTTTGAAATAGGTGTTGGAGGACTTTATCCAATCACCCTAGGAGATGGGTGATCACTGACCAATCGCCCTATGGGGCTAAGGTATATAAAACGGGGTTATAAATTAATAAAGCATCTTTTTCTTCTTCCTCTCCTGTCTCTCTCTTTACTGATTTTCTGTTGCTGCATCTCTTCGCTCCCAGTATTAACAGCGACATTTGGTGACCCCACGACGTGTACTATGTGCAACGAACCAAGCCGAGCGGCTCTCGGGAGGTACGCAAACGCTCCCCCCCCCACGCCCCTGAGGTTCGCGGCCGGGACCAGTCCAGGAGCCGGGGTATTAGAAACACCCTGCCAAGCGGCTCGAAAGAAGGCGCGGTGCTGTCGGCCTGGCAGGCTTTCCTGGCCGTCACAGCAGTTGCTGTTTCAGAGGACACCCTCCGCGCTCTTTTACTATGGGTAGCTGACCACAGCTTTTCCGCGGACTCTGGCACCGCCTTTGATTTAGAGCTGTGGCGGATGCTAGGCGTCAGGCTCTGTCATGAGTTCCTCTACGGGGACAAGGCAGTGATAGACTTGTTTCGCATTTGGATAGATTTATTTGATGTGCTACAAGACTATAATGCACACGACGGGGGAGGAGTGCCAGCTTCAGA
This sequence comes from Todiramphus chloris collaris, assembly GCA_025345505.1. Lineage (NCBI taxonomy): Eukaryota > Metazoa > Chordata > Aves > Coraciiformes > Alcedinidae > Todiramphus > Todiramphus chloris. The sequence goes on from JANVCC010009209.1 coordinate 2,608, forward strand.
GGCTTCACACATTGCTGAGGGGGACGTTGCTGAGGGACATGCTGCTGAGGGGGACAGTACTGAATCAAGTGCAGCATCTGGCAGCAGCCACACCGAGGAGCCGTCTCCGGCCCCGCCAGATCCGGTGTCAGTTGTACAGCCTGTTCAGCGGCAATACGCCTTGCGCTGCGATTATATTCCCCCTAAATACCCTACGCCTACAGAGCAGCTTGCGGAAATGCTTAAACAGCAAGATGCCTTGGAGCGCCCCTCGCTCTTTAGTCTAGCAGCTCCGGCCTCCTCCGTGCCACTCCCTTCGGCAAATATAACAGTGCCGGTCGTTTCGACGGCCCCTCCGGTTGTCCGATCCAGTTTAACAGCTCCATGTCGGCACCTAGCCTGTCTGTGCGTGCGCCGGCTGCGCTTGCGGCGCCCTTGAGTTTTTCACAAGCGCCCATGGCGCCTGGCAGTTCCGCACATGCGCCCCTATCTAGGTGTCTTCATGGGCAGGCGCAGCCGCTGATGATGGACCTTTAAATGCGACAGCTGGTGGTGTTGGAAAAAGTGCTGCAATACCTCGAGGCATTGCCGGACGTGTTGCAGCAGCTTCTGAAGATGTCTCAGCAGCTAGAGGGGTTGCACGATGTGTTCCTGCGGGCAGCCGCTGAGAGAGCCATGCCGGGCTAACCCAGGCCGGGAGTGCCAGCTCTCACGGCGAAACCGAGAGCGGCGAAAAAACAGGCATCCCCGTCAGCGCCTCAGCCAGCGGCGGCAGCAGCAGCTCCATCACAGGATATGCCAGCACCGCTGGCAGAGCCCCAAACTGCACTGCCACAGACGGCTGCCTTGCAACCCCCTGCACATCCAACTGCAGTCTCCACAGCCGTATTGCCCTCTGGCCCGGCACCCATACCCAGCCCACCTCTGTTGTTTGTACTGGGGTCCTCAGGGAAACCCCTGTCTGACAATTCAGGCAGTGATACAGAAGGCACACTGACCCCAGGGTAGAAGGCTATGGTAGCCGGGCGGCGGAAGAAGCGGTTGCTGCAGACCCATCCTTGGACACTCCCAGACTGTACCGTAACTGTGCCTCCAAGGGACATCAGGCATTTCTGGGAGTCGGTTAAATTGCGGGCTCTAGCGGTGGGCAACTGGGATATATTAGCAAAAGTGGGAATGCCAGAGAGTTCAAGGTGATAGTAACACCCCATGAGGGGATGTCCAAGCCTATCCTGTATTTACGGCTGTCCCAAATACAGGTCAAAATGATAAACATGGCGCTTTTGCATGGAAAGTTGTACAGGATTTAGAATCCAAAGCGGCACAATATGGGCTTGGTTCTCCTGAAGTCATGCAACTTATTAGAGTGCTGAATACTGATCTGCTTGCTGCATTTGATATTAAGCACATAGCTCAAATCCTATTTCAACCTGTACAATTTACACATTTTGAGGGTATCTGGAGAAAGATGGCTGATAAGGTTGCACTACAGAATAAGCAGTTGCTTCCCACTGATGTTAGACTTGAAGCTGTACTAGAAGCCCTTCTGGGAATTGATCGCTTCTCTAATCCCGATCTCCAGGCCACCTGGCCCCCTGAAACCCTAGAGCAAGCTCAAAAGGTCAGCATGGGAGCTCTATTGAAGACCATAGAAATAGCTGCTCCTAAAACACGGTATGTGAAAATATATCAGGGGCAGACAGAGCCGTTTTTACCCTTTGTGGAGAAGGTTGCTGCTGCCCTTGAGAGTCAGGCTGAAAATGACTCGTTCAGGCAGATGATGTGCTACACTCACAGAAATGGTTGATGCCTGCTCTAAGGTGGGGCCTGGGAACCATAAAAGGTCTGCTTTGACTGCGCTTCTGCCGCCTGTTCGTGCATCTTCTGATCGTGAACCTAAGCAGTCCAAAGCCAGGAACAAACAGAAAAGAGCTAAATCGAGCCAAAAGGAAAACACAGAGAACCCCCAGTGCAAGAGGTGTGGTAGTCCAAGTCATTGTGCAGAATATTGTAGATCTCTGCACCATGCCGACGGTCGGCCTTTGCCAGGAAACTTATGCCGGGGTGCAAAAAGGGGGAATTGCTCTCCGATGCAGGCGTTCCCCCAGGGAATGGCACAGGCACAGGCCTACCCAGCCACCATAGAAATAGCAGCCCAGGATCAGCCAGGGCTGATGTCTACACCACAACAGCAGTCGTCCTAGAATCTAGTCGTATTTATAAGGTCCCTTTGGATGCATATGGACCCGTAGGTCAGGGACTCAGTGCAATGCTCATGGGAAAAGCTAATGTTACCCACCGAGAGATCTTTGTACACCCAGAAGCTATTGATGCTGACTTTACAGGACAGATTCATGCTATGGTTTCCACGCCCAACCCCCCTGTCGCTATCCCTGAAAAGACTTGCATTGCTCAATTAATGCCCTTTAAGTCATGTGTCCCCAGGATAGAACAATGAGTTTGCGAAGATAGCGGCAATGGATCTACGGGACTTGCGCAGATCTTCTGGACTGCAGACATCTCTAGACAAAGGCTGCAGATGACATGTACCTTAATCCTGCCAAATGCTCGTCCGCCCCAGACTCAGCTTCGAGGTTTGATCGATACGGGTGCTGATGTAACGATTATCTCCTTCTCTGCGTGGCCTCCTTCATGGCCTTTAGCCCCCATGGGATCGGCCATCGCAGGGTTAGGAGGAACCGCACAGAGCTATTTAAGCGAACGACCTGTAATAGTAAAAGACCCAGAGGGACATACAGCTACAATTCGGCCTTATGTTACTAATGCTCCAGTCAACCTCTGGGGGCGAGACGTGTTGGCAGCTTGGGGGGCACGAATTGGGACAAATTTTTGATAGGGGTCACTGTGCGTAAGGGAGCACAGTGTCCTACGCTACCTTTGCGGTGGCTAACTAACAGACCGATCTGGGAATCGCCGTGGCCCCTACCAAATGAGAAATTAGTCACCCTTCGTCAGCTGGTTCAGGAACAGTTACAACAGGGACACGTTGAGCCTTCTACTAGTCCCTGGAACACTCCTGTTATTGTAATTAAGAAGAAATCAGGGAAATGGAGACTCTTGCAAGATCTCCGAAAAGTGAGACGCAGTGATGAAAGTTATGGGGGCATTGAAGCCTGGTATGCCCTCACCCACCATGATTCCAACAGGGTGGGACATCCTGATCATTGATCTGAAGGATTGCTTTTTCACAATTCCTTTGCATCCTAATGACAGACCAAAATTTGCCTTTACTGTTCCTGCAGTTAACAATGCTGAACCTGCAAAGGGATAGCAATGGAAGGTTCTTCCGCAGGGCATGAAGAACAGACCGACTATCTGACAATGGTATGTCGCTCAAGCTTTGTCCGGAGTCCGTATGCAGTTTCCTGAGGCATACTGCTATCATTACATGGATGATATCCTGGTGGCAGCATCCATAATCCATTATCCATAGATAATGATGAGCATCCTAAAGATGCAGAGGATGTTCAATGTACAAGGGCCATGTGGAGGAAAGTGATCAAGAACGCACCGGCATCGTATTCTGCCAGCCTGGCAGCAATATACTATCCACAAACGGATAACCCAACTGTGGAAACTGTCTCTTCCTGGCTTCAGAACATTGAAGAGAGTCTTGGCAACTCCACGTCCCTAAGGGCTAGCACCTTGGATATCAGGAGTCCCCCAAGGAATCAGTCAGTCAGAGGGAAAGGGAGCCCCAGGTGTATGCACTCTGGTTCTTTCTGCATGACCAGGGGGAGGACATGAGGAAGCGGGATGGTGAACCTACCTTTAAGCTGGAAGCCCGTGTACAGGAATTGAAAGGGAAGACAGCCATTAAAAAGCAGCCATCCAAGAAGACCATTAATGTAGTCAGTGTCAAAACACAAGAAGGCAATCGACGATCTCGCAGATATGGGAAGAATAAAATCAACTCCAATGAGCCTGACGAGGGGACTTCTGGTTTGACACAGCAAGGGTCAGACAGTGAATATTCTGACCAGGAACAGGAATAGCGGAGCCCTGCCTCTAGACAGGTGGAGGAAAGGGACAATCGGATCTATTGGACTGTGTGGATCCGATGGCCTGGCACATCACATCCACAAATGTACAAAGCCTTGGTCAATACAGGTGCTCAGTGCACTTTAATGCCATCAAAATACAGAGGAGCTGAGACCATAAGTATTTCTGGGGTGACAGGAGGATCCCAGCAGCTGACAGTATTGGAGGCTGAAGTGAGTCTGGTAGGGAGCGGTACAAACACCCCATTGCTACTGGTCCAGAGGCCCCGTTCATAGATTATCTTAGGAGAGGCTATTTCAAGTATCCAAAAGGATACCGGTGTGTTGGGGAATGGCTTGAGAACAAGGGCCACGGCTCACTGCAAGATATATTAGCAGAAGCTAGGCATGAGGCCTAGCCTAGCTGCAGGGACAGGATGTCCTTGAGGAGGAACGTTAGGATAATAATAGGATAGTTTGGTTAACAGAAAGAGGGACGTTATATCAGCAGAAGACGATATCAGGATGTTTTGGTCAACGGAAAGAGGAGCTATGTAGCAGCTGGGACCACCAAGGGGTGGTCGTACGGAGAGTGTGACTTCTTGAATGGACCTATGGGAACTATCATGAATATGTATAACTTGTGTGTGCTCCAATCAGCATGTATTAGTGATTAGCATAATAGTATATAAGTAGCTGCAAGTGTAACAATAAACAAAGTTTGCCTATCAATCATATTGATTTCCTGCACTCTTCCCTCGCCGTTCCGCAAATGGTGACCCCCAACGATACAGCGACCACGGGGGCGACGAGCGAGGAAGCGCCGGTGAGCAGCGACCGGAGGGCGAAGGAGTAATAACGCTGGCGTTCTGACTCTCCCGCGCCTGGGGCAATCTGCTAACGAGACGAGGTCCCGCCGCTCGACTTGGCCGCCTGGCGGTAACGAGCTGCAACTGGCCAGACGCTTAGTTTTTGTGAAACGTAATGGAAAGACAGGCAGCCTATGAACTTTTACAGTGCTTTTTAGAAAAGCGGGGAATTTAGGAAATTGACCTTAAAAAGGAATTAGTGGGATTATTAACATATGGAGTAGAACAAGGCTATTTTAGGGACCCTAATACGTTTTCTGATGTATGTCGCTGTTTATGCCGGGAGCGGAGAGATGCAGCAACATATAAATTCAGCAAGAGCAGGCAAAAGAAGCAACTTTATTAATTTACAACCCCGTTTTATATACCCTAGCCCCATAGGGCCATTGGTCAGTGTTCACCCATCTCCTAGGGTGATTGGGTAAAGTCCTACAACACCTATTTCAAAATATTTTTCCAATGTACCATAAACAGAACTTATCAAAACACCATGTGTTAGTCTAGTTTACAAAACCGTCCTACTGTTTCTCATAACATGTGTGAGAAAGGCAGGATTCTCACGGAATATTGTGAGAACCTAGGAAAATTCCTCTGCTAGCAGCTTTTCAGCATCCACAGATGTAGATGAATGGCGAGGGTTTGGAGATTATTTATGGGCAAAAGTAATTGATGAAGATAAAACAGCCAGAAAGCTTCCACGTCCTTGGAGGACTGTTATTAACTGTCTGAAGCAGTATCATGTGGAACAAAGGGTTGCAGCCATAGCGAGTTCTTATCTCCAGGCAGGTGCGTCTCGGGGGGGGGGGGGGGGGGGGGGAAGCCAAAAGCAGTGCTGGGTCGGCTAGAGCTGGGAAGCGATAACATTCCAATGCCTCCTACAACTCGCTCGATTGTGGTTGCAAAAGCCTCTGACGATGAATTCCCTCCTCCCCCACCATCCTGTGAACCTTCTGCACCGTCTGCACCTCCGGTGGCAATCCAGCTCCCAGGAGGTCCAGAGGGGCTGCTGCCTGGCTATGAATCCCAATTAGAGGAGGTGAGGCTTAGGATTCAAGAGAGTCAGGGTCAGGTTTTAGCAGCCCTCGCTCCGCTGAAGTCAGGGAGATCTAAAGGAGGCCCTCGCTTGCACTGTTTCCAATGCGGCCAGCAAGGTCATATGCCACATGTATGGTGCCCCAACTGCCAAATGGATAGCCATGCTGCAGCAGCCTGCCGCCAGAAGCAGGGAAACGGGAAACCGAGCGCGAGGAGCCGCCGCGCGATGACACCAACAGCAGCTCCAGCGATGGCATCGGGCCCAAGGTCAGCAGGGAACTCTTGCCAGCCAGCGAACTTCGCCCCAGCACTGCAGGAAGCCTCGGCCTGGACCTGGCAACCACAGTAGATACAACGCTGATTGACAACCGGGTTGCCTGCGTTCCTACTGGAGTTCAAGGACCTCTTACCTGCAGGGGACAACGCTATGGTGCATTACTCATAGGGCCGCTCGTCTGCGGCCATTAAAGGACTGGTAATAATTCCTGGCCTTATTGATGCGGACTATACTGGAGAGATAAAAATTATGTTGCAAACCCATTTTCCTCCTATGATGATTCTGGCAGGAAGCCATATTGCCCATCTCAGTCTCATTGCTGCAACTGATCCAGGACACCACAGGTGGCCAGGTTTCGCCTCGAGGCAACAAGGGATTTGGGTCCACAGGAGGAATGGCCCTATTGACTGTGCCTATGAATACTCGGCCTGTAATGAATATCACATTAACTTTGGGACAGGAAAGTTTGAACATAAGGGCCTTGTTGGACACCAGGGCTAATCTTACCATTGTTTCCAGTAGTATCTGGCCAAAGAATTGGCCACTACAGACTGTGGCCGGGACAGTAGAGGGGGTTGGTGGAGCCTCAGCGGTCTGGTGGATCACTCCCGTAATGTTGCAGATTGATGGACAGGTGGTAACGGTACCAATAACCGTGATGCCACTACCGTCGGGGGTGTTCGCCCTTGTCGGCCGAGATGTACTGAGTCAGCTCAGAGCTATGCTGACGACGGACACAGCTTTTCGGTATCAGCCATTGCATGGGCTTTCTCAATTCCACTAAGATGGCTCACAGAAGAGCCTGTGTGGGTTGAGCAGTGGCCGCTGAAACAGGAAAGTCTTGTCCAGGCACATGCCCTCGTGCAAGAGCAGCTGGCGCAAGGCCATGTTCGTTTATCCACCAGCCCCTGGAATATGCCTATTTTTGTTATATGTATCGCTGCAACTTCGGGATGGCTGGTCCCTCAGCCAAAACAAAATGTCTGGGTAACACTTGCAAAAGTAACCGGGCAGGATACATTGTGTCTGGCAGTGGCCAATCCTGAGAATCCCTTTTCCACATGTTTAGTAGGGGTTCCTGTGGACACTTGGCCCTGCCCGAAGGCGCTAAAGTCATTTCCCATGTTATGTCCTAATAATTCCCGACAAGGCGTTGACATGTGGGATGCGACCTCAGCATGGTATCATGTTAGTACCCAGGAGCCTCAGGAACTAGAACTGTTGGGCTCGGTAAAAACGGATGCCTGTATCATGTTCAATTTTACTGGGAACCAGGCCATTACGAAAGGTGCCAGGCCCCAGTCGGTTAACAGTTCTATCTCTGTTTACCAAAATCAATCTGCATGGCGTAATTATACTGCAACCAATTGGTCGAAATCCAGCTATGCCCCACTGATACTACCCCCAGGGATATTTTTGAACTCTGGGGATCGCGCATGGCCCGGGATACCTTCTCGAATATCAGGGGGACCATGTTCTTTAGGGAGACTAACATTATTGACACCCAACACTAGTATGATATTGAACATTTCACGGCACCGTAACAAGCGGGCTGCACACGCTTTGAATCAAGACTGTAAAGATGATGTTGATTTTTGGTCAGCTGGAAAAGTCATTGCTGCTTCATTTCTTGCACCTGGCGTAGCTGCAGCACAAGCATTAACCACGCTAAACAAATTAGGATGTTGGCTCAGTAAACAGACCAATGCCACTTCTATAGCTCTTGCAGGACTATTAGCCGACGTAGATAGCATTCGACACGCTACTTTACAGAATAGAGCTGCCATTGATTTTTTGATGTTAGCCCAGGGTCACGGTTGTATGGAATTTGAAGGGTTGTGTTGTATGAACCTTTCTGATCATTCTGAGTCTATTCACAGGAGTATTCAATTTTTAAAGGATGAAGTCAAGAAACTAAGGATCACTGATGGTTTGGACGGGTGGCTGAAAGATTGGGGGTTGACAGGTTGGTTACTTGATCTAGCTAAGCAGGGACTGGTTGTGATGTTGGTCATCGTCGTCTTGCTTCTGTTTGTCCCGTGTCTCTTGCAGTGCGTCAGCGGTATGACCTCCCGGAGCATGGAGAAATTTACCCATGCTGCCTGGCTTGTCCAAAAAGAAAAAGGGGAATGGCTTGAGAACAAGGGCCACGGCTCACTGCAAGATATATTAGCAGAAGCTAGGCATGTGGCCTAGCCTAGCTGCAGGGACAGGATGTCCTTGAGGAGGAACGTTAGGATAATAATAGGATAGTTTGGTTAACAGAAAGAGGGACGTTATATCAGCAGAAGACGATATCAGGATGTTTTGGTCAACGGAAAGAGGAGCTATGTAGCAGCTGGGACCACCAAGGGGTGGTCGTACGGAGAGTGTGACTTCTTGAATGGACCTATGGGAACTATCATGAATATGTATAACTTGTGTGTACTCCAATCAGCATGTATTAGTGATTAGCATAATAGTATATAAGTAGCCGCAAGTGTGACAATAAACGAAGTTTGCCTATCACTCATATTTATTTCCTGCACTCTTCCCTCGCCGTTCCGCACCAGTGGGCTTTCGGCGTTGCTGCCTTGGAGGTGGAAGGAGGTGAACAGTTGTCCACGTTGCCAGGTCTCTCAGAGAACACTGCTATAGTGGGGCTCCTGAAGGTTGAAGACCAATGGCTATGAGGATGGTGCCTCGTCGGCAATATCGTACCAACAGAGATTCCCTGCTCCCTATCCAGAAATTGCTTTGTCAGCTGGAGAGCCAGGTAGTGATCAACAAAACTCATTCACCTTTCAACAGCCCCATATGGCCTGTGCAAAAGTCAAATGGAGCATTGCGATTGACAGTAGACTATCGTGGTCTGAATGAAGTTACACCGATGCTGAGTGCTGCTGTGCCAGACATGCTGGAACTTCAGTATGAGCTGGAGTCAAAGACAGCCAAGTGGTATGCCACGATTGACATCACTAATGCATTTTTCTCCGTTCTATTGCACCAGAGTGCAGGCCTCAGTTTGCCTTCACCTGGAGGGGAGTCTAGTACACCTGGAATCAATTGCCCCAGGGGTGAAAACACAGCCCCACCATCTGCCACAGACTGATTCATAATGCACTGGAGGAAGGTGGGTCTCCAGAGCACCTCCAGTACATTAATGACAGCATTGTATGGGGCAACACAGCGGAAGAAGTTTTCAAGAAAGGGAAGAGAATAATTGAAATCCTCCTGGAGGCCGGTTTTGCTATAAAGCAAAGCAAGGTGAAGGGGCCTGTGCAGGAAATCCAGTTCCTTGGAATAAAATGGCAGGATGGACATCGACACATCCCGATGGACGTGATCAATAAGATAACAGCAATGTCTCCACCAACCAACAAAAAGGAGACCCAGGCTTTCCTGGGTGCTGTGGGTTTCTGGAGAATGCATATTCCAGATTACAGTCGAATTGTGAACCCACTCCACCACGTGACCCGGAAGAAGAATGACTTTAACTGGGGCCCTGAGCAGCAATAGGCCTTTGAACAAATTAAACATCATATCTGATGTTTAAAAAATGATGATATCCGATGATAAAAAATCATCTCAGAAAAGACAGTCCCTTTTCTCATGGAATTACTATCTACATATCAAGAGTATCTATGAAGATGACGATTTAAACTACAGCCCTGTCAGGAAACATTGAATGCCTCTTAATAGATAAGGTTGAGAAAACTGCATTTTTAAGCCTAGTACATCATGGCCTGAAAGACAATAAGAAAACTTGAGTAACTCACATTGTGGGATTTGGTACCAGATTCATATATCTGTGAGACTCACGTTAGAATGGTATTCAAGCTCCCAGTGTTGTCACTGGACATATAATCATGAAAATACAGTTCAGCACTGTAAATGACTGGTGACATTTTATATGACCTACAAATACCCCAGAAAAAAAACAGGTCTTCATGAGGTCCTGTATTATATCTTCTAAGCCTGAACTGATGTTGCAGATAATCTGAAGTTATGACACTAGATGCTTGTATATGAACTATATAGTTTACACCCATAAATGATTTCTCCATGTACTTGCTGTCCAGCCAGATCACTGGAGGTAGTTTCTGTGGGATGTCTGCATAGCTGTGTAGACTATATTGTGACGTCAGGACTGGACTCAATGGCAGAATTTCTAATAGTGTCTAGATACCTAGGACATGTATAAACATCTATAATGCAGAAAATTAAATTTAAGTCTTTTAACCTGGATTGGAATATTACCAAGGAAATATTTTATTTTTGACCAAGGTTCAATTAGGTTGGCTAATTCAATTAGACAAAGTTGGGGGGGGGTTGAAAAAAAGAAATTCAAAGGGAATTTTTTTAGGGTTTGTTTACTTTGATGTATTCCTCTCTGCATATTAGAAAATGCCTATTTTCATCTTTGAGTGCTTCTGAATATTAAAAAAAACCCTCATTAGCTGCTAATGCACCATCTCTCCACTTCCATTGCAGAAATTAGCCAATGCAGAAAAAAAATTATTACAAAATTACACAATATATCATCTGTCCTTAGTAAGTCAATATTAATTCATAAGTAAATGTTAGAAATGCAAAGGTCCTAAGAAAGGACTCGCAGTAGATGTGCTAGTGAAGCAGTAATTTATTATACATTCTCGCAACAGCGGGTGTCCGAACAAAGTAGGCACACCTCTGGTCAGAGTTTTCAGTATTTTATACCCTATTCCCGTCCGCAGCAGTCCCTCCCTTGTTTCCATATGAATTAGGTACTTCCAAGTTTTACAGGCTTACCGGAGGCGCCTTCTTCATAACAGTCCATAATAGTTTACAATTGCATGTCTGACAGGTTCCTGCTTCCCCTTGGACAAAATAATTACAGAATCACAGAATCATTTAGGTTGGAAAAGACCCTTGGGATCATCATGTCCAACCATTATCCCTGGTCTACAAGTTCACCCCTAGACCATATCCCCCAACACCACATCTAAGCAAAGCTTAAACACATCCAGGGATGGTGACTCAACCACCTCCCTGGGCAGCCTATTCCAATATCTCACCACTCTTTCCATGAAGAATTTTTTCCTAGTGCCTAGTCTAAACCTACCTTCTTTCAGCTTTAGGCCATTCCCTCTGGTTCTATCCCTAATTACCTGAGAGAAGAGACCAGCACCAGCCTCTCTACAATGTCCTTTCAGGCAGCTGTAGAGAGTGATGAGGTCTCCCCTCAGCCTCCTCTTCCTCAAAGCAAACAGACCCAGCTCCTTCAAACGTTCCTCATATCATCTATTCTCCAGACCCTTGAGCAGCTTCATTGCCCTCCTCTGCACCCGCTCCAGCACCTTGATATCTCTCTTGTACTGAGGTGCCCAAAACTGGACACAGTACTCGAGGTGAGGCCTCACCAGTGCTGAGTACAGGGGGACAATCACCTCTGTACTTCTGCTGGTCACACTATTTCTAATACAGGCCAGGATGCCGTTGGCCTTCTTTGCCATTTGGGCACACTTCTGGCTCATATTCATTCTCTTGTCAATTAGAAGAACCCCCAGGTCCCTCTCTGCCAGACAGCTCTCCAACCACACTTCCCCAAGCCTGTAGCGTTGCATGGGGTTGCTGCGGCCCAAGTGCAGGACCTGGCACTTGGCCTTGTTGAAACTCATACCATTAGCAGTGGCCCAGCGATCCAGTCTAAGTCTCTCTGGAGAGCCTCCCTATCCTCACGCAGATCGACACACCTGCCTAACTTGGTGTCATCTTTGAATTTACTGATGGTAGACTCTATGTCCTTATCAAGATCAACAATAAAGATGTTAAATAGAAACGGTCCCAGCACTGAGCCGTGAGGAACGCCACTTGTGACCTGCCGCCAGCTGGATTTAGTACCATTGGCCACTACTTTCTGAGACTGTCCGTCTAGCCAGTGCTTGATCCAGCAGATCGTATTCTTATCCAGGTCATGAGCAGCCAGTTTTTCCATTAGAAATCTATGGGGAACAGTGTCAAAAGCCTTCCGGAAGTCCAGGTAGACCACATCCACAGCCTTTCCCTCTTCCAATAGTCGGGTCATCTTGTCATAGAAGGAGATCAGGTTCGTCAGGCAAGATCTGCCTTTCCTAAACTCATGCTGACTTGCCCTGATCCACTGGTTGCCCTCTATATGGCTTGTAAGAGCACTCAAGATGATCTGCTCCATGACCTTCCCTGGTACCGAGGTCAGACTGACAGGTCTATAGTTACTTGGACCCTCCTTTCTGCCTTTCTTGTAGATGGGTGTCACATTTGCTAACCTCCAGTCCATTGGGACCTCCCCAGTTAGCCGGGACTTCAGATAAACAATGGAAAGTGCCTTGGCAAGCACATCCACCAGCTCTTTCAGCACCCTTGGGTGTAATCCATCCGGTCCCATAGATTTGTGTGCATCCAAGTGGTGTAGAAGGTCCCTGACCACCTCCTCCTTAATCGTGATAACCTCATTCTGCTTTCCCTCCCTGTCTCCCAGCTTATGAGGCTGGATGTCCAGGGTATAGCTCGTTCCGCTACAGAAGACTGTGGCAAAGTAGGCATTAAGCACCTCAACCTTCTCCTCATCCTTTGTTACTAAGTTTCCCTCTGCATCCAATAAATGATGGAGATTTTCCCTTATTCTCCTTTTGTTGCTAATGAATTTATAGAAACATTTGTTATTATCTGTGGTAGTATAGGGATGTGGCGATGCGAAAGATCACGTGCTGTAACGGAAATGTAGAAACCAGGTAAGATACCGCCCACGAAGGGCTGGGTCTGTTACTGGTATATAAGTGCCTGTAGCCCTCAATAAAACGCCATTTTGCCTTCCTCTCTATGAGAGTCTGAGTCTCACAATGGACCCTCGGTGTCTCCCGGGTTTCGGCACTGAGGATAGGACATGTTAATCACAACAAGTGGTGACCCTGACGTGATCGGGACGTGATTCGCGGAGGCAGTGCGCTGGATGACGCTGAACCTCTGGAGAGGCGATGAAGCCAGAAAAGGACGTTGACGTTGATTTAGTGGTACAGATATTGAAAGAATGTGTAAGGGAGGCGGGGGAGAAATGCCCGTGAAAGGATATTAAGGGAATTATCCTATGGATAAAGGGGAGAGGGTTGATTATTAACCCACGAGATATTATGTTTGTGAATTGTGGGAAATATTTGAAAGTGAAATTTGGGAATCTGAGAAAACTGGGCACGACGGTGTGGGGTTCCACCTGGGGTAAGATATGTCGTGCTATGAATAAAAAACGTGAAGAGGCTCAAAAATGGGCAGCGGCGAGAGCATCTCTATTTGATGTGGAGTGTCCTCAGCTCCCGGGAATGAATTGGGAAACGCAAGTGGGCACTTCAATATCAGGGGGCTCTAAACCTCCTAGTCCTCCCCCTAGCCCACTATCAGACAGCCCACCGCCAGAAAAAAGGGCGGAATGTTATCCGGTAGAAGATAAGAACGTAAAACGGGAACACGAGCACTTATACCCGGCAGATGAGTTGACGGATTTAATGCAGAAATTTACGGTTGCGGAGCGCGGGCAGCCGGAGCAGGATACAGTGGAGGAGAGTGATGTGTGGGATGGAGAGCATAAAAAATGGCCATCAGGGTCAGAAAAGGAGCAAGGAAGACATAAAAAGTGGTCGGTAGGATTACGAGAGGAGCAAGGAGACAGATTGTGCAAAATAGACGAAGCAGGGGACAACACCCAAACATGGCACCGGTCAGAACAGACGCCAAGATATTCAGATGCGGCAACTTCCTCTTCCTCTAACTCAGATGAGGAAGGAGAATCAAAGGGGCGTGATGACGCAGCCAGCGACGTACTATCCGATGCGGACTGGTTGCCTAGACACATTATCACACAGAGAGGAGCAAGGTCAAAAACACATTCAACACTGCTAAATAAAGACAAGGGTAGAGTTTATCAAACTAGCAAAGGGACAGCTCTAATCAACATAAGGGAGGAAGCTGGAGGAGAGATAGTTGAGCTGCAGGAGGAATCTGTGGTAAATTCAGATACCATGACAGCCCTTATGGAGCAAATGCAAGCAGCAGTTCAGCAAATACAGGATATGGTGCAAGAGCAGAAAAGGATACTTCCATTATCACAGCTCCCTGTAGAACAAAGCACAGAAAACACAGATACCAATAAAGATAGAAAGGGGATGACGGGAACAGATTGGTCTTTAATAGCAGAGAAGTGTAAACTGGAGGGCATTCATTTGGCTCCCCTTACAGCTTTCCCAGTCATAGTAAACCAACAGGGAGACAATGAATGGGTGCCGTTAGATCATAAAGTAGTTACTTCATTGTTTAAATCAGTTCAAAATAACGGGCTTTCACATCCTGAGACCCTATTATTAATTGATATGGCATTAGCAACACCGGTCATTCTGGAAGATGTATGGACCTTGGCTAAGGCAGTGTTGTCGCCCTCAATATTAACATTGTTTTTAGAACATTGGGCTACACTTATTAGACAGAAACTGCAAGAAGCAGAAGCAGATCGTCGTCATGAATTACATGGAGTAACTTTTGACCAATTAATGGGCACAGGTGCCTTTGCGACACAGCAGGCTCAAACACGCTTACGTGGTAGAATACTGCAAGCAACAACACAACCTGCGAGAACCGCATTTGTTGCAGTGAGTCAATATGAGCACGCAAAGGAACCGTGGATGACCATTAAACAAAGGCTAAATGAACCATTTTTAGATTTTGCAGACAGGCTTCAGAGGGCGATAGTTACTTCTAATTTGCCATCAGCTACTCACGATGCAGTATTGCTAGAGGCTTTGCGTAGTAATGCTAACCCGATTGCACAAAGTATTTTACAGACTCTGTCAACATCGATGCCGTTGCCTCATTTACTACGAACAGTTGCACTGCAGGAGAAAGCAGGTCCATCGGGAACACCAACCCCAATGGTACAAGTTGCAACCGCACAGGAGCGTAATCAGGGTAGACAACCCGGTCGCACAAAGCGTATGTATTTGTACCCTCGACTGTGTTGCCGCTGCGGTAAATCGGGCCACTTTGCCCGTGATTGCAGATCATCTAGGCCATCGGGAAACTCCTGGCGGGCTCCCTTCTACCGGGGCGAGGGAGCCCGTCGCCCAGTGCCCCGTCCACAATTAACACAATCAGTACCTCCCCAGGGGGTCCAGCAACCAACACTTATGTTACAGGAACAGCAAGGGGAATCACGAGCAGAGCAGATGGCAATCAAGTATTACGATACGGAGAACCCAGCTCTGCACCTGACAGGGGACTCGCTGCACTTCTAACCATTCCATTGTTTCAGCGCCCGCTATTGACCGTGTATGCAACACGAGAGGCAGGAGGTAAGACAATGACATTACGTTATGATGCACTGCTAGATACAGGAGCGGACGTCACAATAATTACAACACAGATTTGGCCTAAGGAATGGCCACGACAACCAGGTCCAGCAATATATGGAATAGGAGGGGAGCAGCAAGCAACAATCTCAATGGACTTCATTACCCTCACAGTGTATGATGTTGATGGTTCTCCCATAGAAGCCTCAGTAAAACCAATTGTCCTAGCAGAGGGTAGACCTCTTTTGGGAAGAGACTTTTGTGCCCAGGTCAATTTGAAAATAACAAATTTGTAATGGGGGCCACTGTCAATTTGCAGCAAATGACGCCTATCAAAATGATATGGCTGACAAATGAGCCAGTGTGGGTTGAACAGTGGCCCCTGACACAAGACAAATTACAAGCAGCCAATGAACTAATACAAAGAGAATTATCAGCTGGGCATATAATACCTTCAGCAAGTCCTTGGAACACACTGATATTTCTCATACAAAAGAAAGCAGCAGGACAGTGTCGATTGCTGCATGATTTAAGAGCAGTGAATGGACAACTGCAGGATATGGGCCCACTGCAGCCAGGTCTGCCAAAGGTTAGCATGATACCAAAGGACTGGGCAATTATCAGTATAGACATAAAGGACTGTTTTTTCTCTATACCGCTGCATCCTGAGGATTCACCACGATTTGCTTTTACTGTGCCATCCATAAACAACATTGCGCCTGCGGAGCGATATCAGTGGACAGTATTGCCTCAGGGAATGAAAAGTTCACCGACACTCTGTCAACTGTATGTAAATAGTGCTATAAAGGAGACCAGAAAGCGGTTTGGGCCTACAGCATTGCTGATACACTATATGGATGACATCTTGATAGCAGCACAGCAACAAGATACGGCAGAGCTAATCTTGACTCATGTAAAAGATGAGCTGAGAAAGGCAAATTTAACGATAGCTGAGGCAAAGGTCCAACGTTCACCAGGGGTGAAATATTTAGGCATATACATTGGGCCTGAGGATGTGAAACCACAGACTATAAAGATACACACTGAGCCTCGAACAGTTCATGACATTCAGCAAATAGTAGGTAGTATACAATGGATTAGGAATTTATTCCAATCACACAGAACATGATGCAACCGTTGTATACATTACTACAGGGAAACAAGTACCCCCAGGACACACTCACACTTACCTCAGACATATGACTCTGCCTTGAGGACATACTACAACTTCTGGTTGATAGCCATGTAGCCAGCATTAATTTGAAATTAGATGTCCTAGCTCTTATGGGAAGCACCAAACAGGGTATGATTGGGTACCTGGGTCAAAAGGTAGCCTGGGAGGGATGTCAAAGATTTACAGCTTTGACATGGTTTATGACATCAGGAAAAAGGGCATTTGTCAGCTGGCCAACTATGCTGGCAGACATGATCACTAAGGCCCGTTTAACTGCGCAGGCTACCTTGGGAAGAGAGCCTATTGTCATTGTAATGCAGTGCTACAGAATCGAACACAGGCATGCGCAATTATGCACACAAACAGTCATACAGACTACCCCAGTATCTATACAGAAGGGAATGACAAGGCAGACTTAGCAGCAAAGGGTGTGTGGACTTTACAGCAAGCCTGAATATTGCATGAAGAGTTGCATATGGGAGCAAAGAGCTTAGCAAAAACTGCAGGGATATCATTTTCAGAAGCCCGAGAAATCGTAGCAATGTGTCCACACTGTCAGACCTCACCGTTATGGCAAATGGGAGTCAACCCGCGGGGACTGGCTCCCTCAGCAATTTGGCAGACAGATGTTACAATCTATGAACCTTTTAAGCCAAATTCTAATCTGTTTGTAACTATTGATACCTATAGTGGCGTCTTAGTTGTTACAGCTAAAAGGAAAGTCCGTGCGAAAGAGACAATAATGCATTGGCAGACAGCTATGGCGTGTCTGGGAAAGCCCGATAGCATCAAAACAGACAACGGACCAAATTTTGTGGCCCAATCCATAAAAGACTGGGCACATCGTTGGAACATTATCATCACACACGGAATCCCCTATAATTCGACAGGTCAGGCAATTATAGAGCGTGCTCACCGTACATTGAAAGAATCTTTAAATCGCATCATAGAAAAGAAATCACATGTCCCTTTAGATCAGCAGGATGTTGTCTTAATGAAGGCCCTATATCTCTGGAATCAATTTGATAGACATGGAACAGACTGTACACCCATCAAAAAACACTATAATCTTCCCATGACCGAGGTAAAGCCAAAGGTGTTAGTACGTTTTCCAGGAACAGATATGTGGTCACCTGGGTGGTCACTGGTTGTTCTTGGTTGAGGATACGCAGCTGTATCTCATCCTGATGAACCAGAAGTACGGTGGCTACCTGCAAGATGCGTTCGCCCTGACCTGCGGTGCCAGGGGCAGAACAGGCAACCTCCAAATACAGACCGGAATGCAGGCCCTCCAGATGATGACCGCAATGCCGACCGTCAACCGAACGATCCTTCTGGTGATGGACAGGACACCGACCGTCAGGTAGATGGTCTGTCTACAGGCAAAGGCCGGGATGGTCCCTCCACAAGCAGAGACTGAACTTTAAGTTTCTTTGTTATAGACTTAGAGAGTTAAAGCCCTTAAGGCTATTTTAGAATTGATAAGTGATCTAAATTTCTGTCTAAGATTAATACCTGATAGAATTGTGATATAGAAGTTTGTTTGCTAGATGTATTTCCTATGGCATCACTGGAGACTCCGCCTATTTTAAAGCAGCATCTGATTTGGGCTCTATCCGGTAACTGGCCATTACCGGACCGACCCCTTGTCAGTGTCCGATTTGGGCTCTGTCTGGTAACTGGCCATTACCAGACCGACCCCTTATCAGTATTCAGTGTAGGCTCTGTTTGGTAACTGGCCATTACCAAGCAGATCCCTTATGCTGCGTTTGTTCTCCTCTCTGTAAGGCTACCCATAGAAGATTACTAACGATCGCAAAAAAAAAAAAAAAAAAGGGGGGGGGGAGTTGTGGAACCAGAAGTTTAGCAGGTCCCTGCGAGATGTATCAACCTGACCTTAATCGCAATGATAACGCATGCCTTTAGATTCTTTTACAGGGAAAGGGAAGGATCTGGAGCCTTTTAGTACTACAACTGGTCTTGGAGTCCCCAGTCAACGGTGATTGCTCGTACAACTGGACGCTGATACAACCTCAAGAATCGCGAACACTCCAGTCTATAGTGACTCCAGGTGCTCCCTCCTTCAATGTCATGGTATGCCGTTTGATGAGCCCAGCTGTACTGAGTTGCTGGAAAGGTCCACATTGTGTCACTGCCGATGCCAAATGGGACACTGGGGATTCCAATCACCCTGGTTAATCACTTTGTTATCCACTCTTGCTGGTCCTCTTCCTCTCCTACTGCTATCTTTAACTTTTGGACCTTATGTTCTTAATAGAGTAGTGGCATTTATTAAGTCTCACTTAGACACAGTAGAGGCACAGTATGTCTTGTTAATTCACATGACTGACTATCATCACCAATGCACTTAATATTGTATTTTCACTGGCATGGAGGGGGGGAATTGTGGTAGTATAGGGATGTGGCGATGCGGAAGATCACGTGCTGTAACGGAAATGTAGAAACCAGGTAAGATACCGCCCACGAAGGGCTGGCTCTGTTACTGGTATATAAGTGCCTGTAGCCCTCAATAAAATGCCATTTTGCCTTCCTCTCTATGAGAGTCTGAGTCTCACAATGGACCCTCGGTGTCTCCCGGGTTTCGGCACTGAGGATAGGACACGTTAATTACAACAATTATCCTTAACAGCCGTAGCTAGGTTGAGCTCTAGCTGCGCTTTGGCCCTCCTAATCTTCTCCCTGCATTTCTTCACAACATCTTTATAGTCTACATAAGAGACCTGTCCTCTCTTCCAAAGGTCATAGACTCTCCTTTTGTTCTTGAGGTCTGGCCAAAGGTCCCTATTTAGCCAGGATGGTCTCTTTCCCCGCCTGCTTGTTTTTCGACAGGTAGGGACAGCCTGCTCCTGCGTCTTTAAGACTACTCTCTTGAAGTATGTCCAGCCTTGCTGGACTCCTATATCCTTCAGTACAGCTTCCCAAGGGACTTTGTCAATCAGTCTCCTGAACAAGTCAAAGTTTGCCCTCCAGAAGTCCAAGGTGGTAGTTTTACTAACCCCTCTCCTTGTTCCCCTAAGGATTGAAAACTCAATCATCTCATGATCACTATGCCCTAGACAGCCTCCAACCTTTACTTCCCCCACAAGTTCTTCCCTGTTCACAAGGAGCAGGTCCAGAAGTGCTCCTTCCCTGGTTGGCTCATTTACCAGCTGTGTGAAAAAGTTGTCCTCCACACATTCCAGGAACCTCTTGGATTGTTCCCTCTCTGCTGTGTTGTATTCCCACCAGATATCTGGGAGGTTATAGTCCCCCACAAGCACAACAGCAAGTGACTGTGAGATTTCTCTCAGCTGCTTATAGAAAGCTTCATCCATCTCACTGCTTTGACTGGGGGGTCTATAGCAGACTCCCGCAACTGTATCAGCTTTATTAGCCCTTAACCTAATCCAAACGGACTCAACCCCATCGTCACTATACTTGATTTATGAGGTCTCAAGACATTCTCTAACATATAGGGCCACTCCACCACCCCTCCTTCCCTGTCTGTCCCTCCTGAAGAGCTTGTAGCCTTTGATTGTGGCACTCCAGTTATGTGTGGCATCCCACCACGTTTCTGTGATGGACACTATGTCATAGTTTTCTTGGTGCATCAAGGCTTCAAGCTCCCCCTGTTTGTTGCTCATACTGCATGCATTGGTATAAATGCACTTCAGATGAGTTAATGATACCAATATCTTTTTGTGAGTGTGCCCTCCATTTCCTTCCAAACCCCTCTCAGGTGCTCCCATGCTTTCTAAATTTCTAGCTTTTGTCTCGAATAAAGTGACAGGGCAAGAGTCTACACTAGTCAACCAGGCTTTTTCATCCCACCATGTTTCAGCAATAGCCACTATGTCATGGCTTTCTAATAGCACAGTGTCCTTTAATTCATCCTGTTTATTGCCCAAGCTTTATGCAAATAAAGGCACTTCATCTGGGCTGGCTGGATTACCCTCTTGTGCGAATCCCCTTTGACTCCTATGGGGTGTCCCAGTGCATCGTCGCTGGCTTTCCTCAGGGTAATAAGTTGAGAGCCCTTACTAGGATTCCATTCCTCAGCTCCTGATGTTCTGCCCCACTGTTTGTCACAAGCAATTGAAAATGTAAGATTTCTGACCCCTTCCCCCTCCAAATCTAGTTTAAAGCCCTATCAATGAGCCCTGCCAACTCCTGCCCCAGAATCCTTTTCCCCCTCTGGGACAAGTGCATCCCTTTAGGTGCTCGCAGCTCCAATGCTTTGTATACTGAGCCATGATCATAAAAACCAAAGTCCTGTCACCAACACCAGTCCCGGAGCCATGAATTGACCTGTTGGCTCTTCCTATATATTCCCTCATCCATAGCTGATGTCAGAGGGATGGAGGAGAACACAACTTGAGCTCCTGATCCCTTTACCAGCTGTCCCAAGGCCCTGAAATCTCTTTTAATTGATTGTGAGCCTCTTATTGCTACATTGTCACTTCCCACCTGAAAGACCAGAAGTGGGTAATAGTCTGAAGGATTCACAAGGGAGAGAAGTTTACCTACAATGTCCTTTACAAGGGCACCAGGGAGACAGCAGACCTCTCTGTGAAGAGGATCCAGACTGCATATTGGGCCCTCTACTCCCCTCAGTAGGGAGTTACCTACAACAATGACCCTTCAACTTCTCTTATTAGGGTCAGTTTTGATGGCTGGCTGGGGGAGAGCTGATCTTGGTGGCTCAACTGGTTTTTGTGAGCCTTCAACCTTGCTCTCAACCAGTTCCTCCTGCAGAGCCCCGTACCTGTTTTGCAAGGGTACTGTAAGTGATGTGCTTGTTAAAGGAACACTCTTGCTGTTTTTGTTCCGTTTGTTTCGTTTAGTAGAGACCTGCTCCCATTCACTCTGCTCAGGTGGGTTGCAACAGGAATGCTGAGGGGCTTGTTGATGAGAGGCTATGGAATCCTCTACTCCACTAGGATTTACCTGCCCTACTAAAGAATCCTCTGTTCCACCAAGAGCTACCTGCTGTTCCATTCTTGTAGAAACGAGATTGTGAAAATAGTCAATTTCCTTCTCACTCTCTCTGATGTTTCTCAACCTACTCACCTCTTCCCTGAGTTCCATCACTTCATCTTGAAGCTGCACCACCCGGCTGAGCAGGTCATTAATCTGCTCGCATTGCACGCAGACAGGGTCAGCATTGCTGCCAGCTGCCAGTGCAAGGCTGTGGCATTCCTCCTGAACAAGTCAAAGTTTGCCCTCCGGAAGTCCAAGCTGGCAGTTTTACTAACCTCTCTCTTTGTTTCCGTAAGGATTGAAAACTCAATTTTGCTTCCAGCTGGTATGGAAACCGATGGTGTGGAGGCATAAACCATGATTTTTATCTTTCTTGTAAAGTCCGCATCAATAACTCTAGGCAGCACAAATATGCCTTGCCATAAGGTGGAAGATCGGCCTAAAAGCGAAGCGCTCAATCCATTTCCGAGGGGCCCCTGTGCAGTAGAGTCTATTACTTGGACAGATTGATCTATCAGCGTGATTTCTACTGCTGTTGCCACGTCCACTTCGGCACTTCCTGAAGTGGTGGAGGTGAGGCGGTCCAAGCCCCCCGTATTTGTGTCTGGGTGTGGGGGGCTGCCACGCTCCATGAAAAGTTTCCCTGACGCCAGCCCTTCCTGCACGCAGCAGTACTGTGTCCCTTTCTCCCACAATTTTCACATGATTTCAATTCTTTTACTCCTTTCAGGGCTCTACATTCTGATTTAAAATGGCTGGCCTTCCCACAGTTTAAACATTTGTCCTGGTTTGAGTGAAAACAGAACTAATTCTGTTCAGTAATTTAACCTTCAGCTCGGTTCTTCTAATTAACTGCACTTTCTGAAGTTAGAAGCCTGTTTTCACAGACAGTGTCTGCTTCTAGCAGTGATAACACCTTATGTTTAGAGTTACTACCAAGGTTTGGTATGCAGACCAAGGCCACTGATGGGTCCTGTGTACCACATTGGGGGGTGCAGAAAGTGAAAGGCTGCACCTTCAGGGAGGAGCGGACAGGACGGGTGACTCTAAACTGACCAACGAGGTATTCCATCCCATATACGCCATTTTTGGTTCCCCTTTTGGACTGCTTTGCCAGCTTTTGCTTGGCTTGGCTCGGGTCCTTTTCCGGTTCCTTCCTCGGAGCATCTAAGGAGGACTCTGTCTGTTCTGCCTTCGATCCGGTCTGCGTGTTCCTGAACCCGGTACCAGAATCCAGCTCCTGAACACAGCTCCCGTCTGCTGCGGGGCCCAGTCTGGGACTCCCCCGGTGCCTGCACAACATCAGTGGTGACGGTGATGTAATTACCATCAGGGGGGTTGGGTTCGATACTGGTTTTGTATATATTTGTATATATTCCAGTTTTATAATTATTAATTTCCTTTTCATTAAAGCTGTTCTAGTTTCCTTTTCTAATCGCTAAGTCTCTCTCCCTTATTCCCTTTCTCTTCCCCTCTGAGGAGGGAGGGGGGTTAACAGAGAGCGTCTGTTATAGGTCTAAGGGGCCGCCCTGACCCTAAACCGTGACAGATTTATTGGCGCCCAACGTGGGGCACGATCAGAGCTTTGATTGATTGGCCAAATAGTTCAAATTCCATTTCACTTGCTTCAGAGAGTATCACCTTGTTTCCTGAGTGTCTTTAAGAATTGGAAACTAAAACAGAGTGCCTAAATGATGTCGTTTCTATGAGCAGTGTCCGTTCGTCTCTTTTTAGCAGTCCTTTCAGAGTTAAATGCTGTACTGTTTCCTTACGTGCCTTATGCGTTATGTTATTCTTTGCTTGTTCTCACCGATTATCTGAAAGCTCTTGGGCTTGGGCGCTGGGCAAAAGCCTCTGCTTTCCTGTGGTGTTTATATCTGATTTATGTTGCGCTGAATTGGGCAGCGGGTGCATCTTGGTACTACTGGCATTACATAGTGGATTTTATTACTAGAAATACTTTTGTTGTCCCCACCAGCTAACAAAAAGGAAACACAAACCTTCTTAGGTGCTGTAGGTTTCTGGAGAATGCACATTCCTGGTTACAGTCAGATTGTAAAACCTCTCTATGAAGTGACTCGAAAGAAAAACAATTTTAATTGGGGTCCTGAACAAAAACAGGCATATGAACAGATCAAACGAGAGACTGTACATGCAGTAGCCCTTGGTCCAGTCCGAACTGGACAGGACATTAAAAATGTGCTCTATAATGCAGCTGGGAATAATGGTCCTACCTGGAGCCTCTGGCAGAAAGCACCAGGGGAAACTCGAGGTCGACCCCTAGGATTTTGGAGTCGAGGATACAAAGGCTCCGAGGCCAACTACATTCCAACTGAAAAAGAAATATTGGCAGCATATGAAGGAGTTCGAGATGCTTCAGAAGTGATCGGTACTGAAGCACAGCTCCTCCTAGCACCAAGGTTACCAGTCCTAAACTGTATGTTCAAGGGTAAATTCCCTTCCACTCATCATGCCACCGATGCCACATGGAGTAAGTGGGCTGCATTAATCACACAGACAGCTCAAATAGGGAACCTCAGTCGTCCAGGAATCTTAGAGGTGATCATGGATTGTCCAGAAGGTAAAGACTTTGGCATGCCACCAGAACAGGTGGTGACACGTGCTGAAGAAGCCCCACCATATAATCAGTTATCAGATAATGATAAGCAATATGCTCTGTTTACTGATGGATCTTGCCGTCTTGTAGAAAACCATCGAAAGTGGAAAGCTGCTGTTTGGAGTCCCACACGACAAGTAGCAGAAGCAGCTGAGGGAGTAGGTGAATCAAGTCAGTTTGCAGAGGTAAAAGCCATCCAACTGGCCTTAGATATTGCTGAGCGAGAAAAGTGCCCAGTCCTCTATCTCTACACTGACTCATGGATGGCAGCAAATGCCTTGTGGGGATGGCTAAAACAGTGGAAGCAGAATAACTGGCAGCGCAGAGGTAAACCCATTTGGGCTGCCACATTGTGGCAAGACATTGCTGCTCAGATAGAGAAATTAGTTTTAAAAGTCCGTCACGTGGATGCCCACGTACCTAAACATCGAGCCACTGAGGAACATCAAAACAACCAGCAAGTTGATCAGGCTGCTAAAGTGTTCCAGACAGACTTAGACTGGGAACAGAAAGGTGAACTATTTTTGGCTCGGTGGGCTCATGATACTTCAGGACATCAGGGAAGAGATGCAACATACAAATGGGCACGTGACCGAGGGGTGGATTTAACCATGGACGCTATTGCACAGGTTATCCATGACTGTGAAACATGCGCCGCAATCAAACAAGCAAAACGGTTAAAACCTTTGTGGTATGGGGGACGATGGTCCAAGTATAAGTATGGGCAGGCCTGGCAGATTGATTACATCACACTGCCTCAAACCCGCCAGGGTAAGCACTATGTGCTTACAATGGTGGAAGCAACCACTGGCTGGCTGGAAACCCATCCTGTACCTCACGCTACTGCCCAGAACACCATCCTGGGCCTGGAAAAGCAGGTCCTGTGGCGACATGGTACTCCAGAGAGAATTGAGTCTGACAATGGGACTCATTTCAAAAACAATCTCATAGACAATTGGGCCAAACAGCATGGTATCGAGTGGGTGTATCGCATCCCCTATCATGCACCAGCTTCTGGGAAAATTGAACGATACAATGGATTGTTAAAAACTACTTTAAAAGCAATGGGGGGGTTGAACCTTTAAAAACTGGGACAAGCATTTAGCACAAGCCACCTGGTTAGTCAACACCAGAGGATCCATCAATCGAGATGGTCCTGCTCAGTCAGGCCCCTTACACACAGTAGAAGGGGATAAAGTCCCTGTGGAGTATGAAAGGAATCTGTTGGGAAAAACTGTGCGGGTATTTCCTGCTTCGGGCAAAGGCAAACCCATTCGTGGGACTGCTTTCGCTCAAGGACCTGGAAGTACTTGGTGGGTGATGATGGAAGATGGCGAAGTACAGTGTGTACCTCAAGGAAATTTAACCCTGGGTGAGAATACTCGATTCAAGGCTGTATATTAATTGCATAATATTAACAGTATTCAATAAGTGTCTTTCAGGATAACATCATGGTGATGACAGGAGGTAGCCTCATCAAGTGGTGTCCAGTAACCTCCTGAGATGAATCTGCAACCTGTGGACACGAACTGTGATGAACTCCATCTTTGAGAGACTGTTACAGTGGATGGAAATCTACAGACATGAACTCAATGAACTTTTATATATAAAGAAATGATACCCTAGTGATGGGTATGACGTAAATGGTATGGAATAAGGGGTGGAATGTCCTGGTTTGAGTGAAAACAGAACTAATTCTGTTCAGTAATTTTACTTTTCAGCTTGGTTCTTTTAATTAACTGCACTTTCTGAAGTTAGCAGCATGTTTTCACAGACAGTGCCTGCTTCTAGCAGTGATAACACCTTATGTTTAGAGTTACTACCAAGGATTGGTATGCAGACCAAGGCCACTGCTGGGTCTTGTGCACCACATTGGGGGGTGCAGACAGTGGAAGGCTGCACCTTCAGGGAGGAGTGGACAGGACGGGTGACTCAAAACTGACCAGAGAGGTATTCCATCCCATATATGCCATATTTGGTCTAGAGCTGAGGGACCCGAAGGGTCTCTGGGCTCTTCTCTCCCCTCTTGGACTGCTTTGCCAGCTTTTGCTTGGCTTGGCTCGGGTCCTCTTTCGGTTCCTTCCTCGGAGCACCCAAGAAGGACTCTGTCCGTTCTGCCTTTGATCCTATCTGCGCATTCCTGAACCCGGTACCAGAATCCAGCTCCTGAACACAGCTCCCGTCTGCTGCGGGGCCCAGTCTGGGACTCCCCCCGTGCCTACAACATCAGTGGTGACGGTGATGTAATTATCATCAGGGGGGTTGGGTTCGATACTGGTTTTGTATATATTTGTATATATTCCATTTTTATAATTATTAATTTCCTTTTCATTAAAGCTGTTCTAGTTTCCTTTTCTAATCGCTAAGTCTCTCTCCCTTATTCCCTTTCTCTTCCCCTCTGGGGAGGGAGGGGGGTTAACAGAGAGCGTCTGTTATAGGTCTAAGGGGCTGCCCTGACCCTAAACCGTGACATGATGTTAGCTGTAGTACCTTGTATATGGAGGATGGTAGGAAGGATGATTGAAAGAGCTATTCAAGGGGTCTGTCTTGCACAAAAACAAAAAGGGGGAATTGTGTGAGTATTCCTGGAGGAGAATGGGCATGCCTGCTATCAGGAAGACTGTGTGGAAATAAATTGGGCCGCGGGCGATGACCTTGAGGTATGCTTGAGAACGCCAAAGGAGGAAGCAAAGCAGTGAAGCGAGAAGATAAAGAAGAACAAAGTATAGATAACCAGGATGGGGGGGTCGTGATGGAGGCGGTGTAAGATAGACAATTATGTATTAGCTTAAGACGTGTGAACGGCTTGTGTATAAACATGTAGAACCAATAGTAAGTGAGTGTGCATGGTCAGGAAATTTTAGTCTAGAAATTAAGCTGCAATTCAATAATAAAGTGTCTTTGCTTTATAACTCTCATAGAGTTGTGCAAGTCCAGTATCCTCCCACAGAACAATGGGTATAAACTTGAGCATAGAAGATTCCACCTCAATATGAGGAGGAACTTCTTTTCTGTGAGGGTGACAGAGCACTGGAACAGGCTGCCCAGAGAAGTTGTGGAGTCGCCTTCTCTAGAGACTTTCTAAACCCGTCTGGATGTGTTCCTGAGTGACATGCCCTAGGTGATCCTGCTTTGGCAGGGGGGTTGGACTCAATGATCTCTAGAGATCCCTTCCAAACCCTAACATTCTATGATTCTATGATCCTATGATAGGAAACAGAGGAATGATAAGCATAGGGACAGGTGAAAAGAGCAGAGTGCTAGAGGAGAATTTGCAATGAAAGGGACAAGGACAGAAAGCCTATGGAAATTATGTTCATCAGTGAAAACAGTCTCACTGGCAAGTAGCAGGCTTGTTTCCTGCCTCACTATGAATGCTGGCAGAAAGGAGGACTGTATATGACAGAAGTGCAGGATCTTACTTATTTTCAAAGGAGATTTTCTTGTCAAGATCTTCACTCACTAATTAATTTTACAGTGGTCATCAGGGCTCAGGAAATACAGGCACTGATCAGGCAGCGAATAGTGCAAAGGCACAGCCATCCACTTCCTGGACTCTCAAAGCCACTGAGACATGGGCTATATTTTGAGTCAAGTAAAATGAGGCAAAAGCCTCTGGACTATTCGTCTACTGCAAGAATATTCTAGTAGATAAAAGGACATGAAACAGCAATCAGATTTAACAAGCTCAAGGGAAATATATATGAAAGGCAATACAGGACAAATTAAAATTATTTTATTTTAAGCTATTGTAATGAAAGTTATGTGAAAAGACAAAAATCCAAAGAATTTTAACAGATTATGAAGTTTCAAGAGCTTTAAAATAAAATTAATGCCTTTACAGCACATTAATTAAACTTTTCAAATAACATGTGAATCAAATCCTTTCTGTTTCAGAATATCTGAGATAATGGCTACCAAAAATGATTGAAAACATTTATGTGAAAATTCTAAAAATAAAAGAAACTGAAATTCAGTGCAAACAGTAAATTCCAGGTTTAGTTTATATAATAATTATTATTTTTATTAATGGATTTTACAGTTTTAGCATAAACATCTTCATTATCTAAGACTGGATACGGTCTTTGGTTCTGAATCTGTGCCCTTTGCAAAGTTTATAAAGCCTTTTGCAACTTGATAATTATTAGTTCTTAGTAGAAGCATTTAGCAACATCATGGTGATCCTCTATCTTATTCTTGCCTACTCTCAAGTCCTCAAGATTTTCTACCACATGTGCAGAAATACCCAGATGGCTCCCAGAGACATCAGGCCCATGCAGAACCATTTCAGTACTTCTGGGTTTCAGGCTCCAACCCTTGGTTGCAGGAGCAGGGAGATCTGATCTGGCTCTGCAGAGTCAGCACACACTTAGCAGGGTTGAAGCTCAGGCTTCAGAAACAACATGGGTCTGTAAAGAGTCTATACAACCCTAGTGTGGATAAACCAGAGTCCAGATGAATCACCCTTGGGTAACTAGATGGGGATCAGACAATCAGCAAGGATTTCTATTCCCTCATTGTTGAAAGAGCTCCTGCTGTCTGGACCCCCTCACAGAACACTGGGATTGTCCAGGGATCTCAGGTACCATCTTACAGCTCTGAAAGATCATGTCAGTCCCTCTTTTTTTCCTTCTGCTTTCCTTGGTCAGTTAGGGCTTTCTGGCATGCATTCTGGACCAAGGAAGCAGGTTGCTTTTTCTCGGTCACTTCTGGGCCACCTATGCTAATTCTCTCTCCCCCACCTCAAGGACCAAATACATTGGGATTGACCTAAATCTGTTATGAAAAACATTTTATCTGCCAGGTCAGCTTCTGCTTTTAAATCAAACACTTTGATACTCCAGTAGTAGATGAGACCCAGGAATGAATCTGACTGAGCCCTGCATAGAGATGCCCATGCAGAGCCCAAAGGCAGACAGTGAGGTCTCACAGATGAAGATCCAGAAACACTGCTGCTCCCAGAGTAGAGTTAGTTCCGTGAAGGTTAGCAGATGACCTCACTTCATTGTCTGAACTGAGAGAAGACCAAATAGTAAACCAAAAGGAAAGTGATAAAAGTTACAGATAAGTACAATTGAAAGCCTTTTTTAAAAACAGGGATTTCAACCTGTCAAATCAGCATCCCTTAAAGATTCTCTGACAGGCTGGGTACATCTCAAGTGCATTAAAACCTGCCTTGGATGTGCCACACGCCACAACAGTGACAAAATGGCGTGACATAATGATGTCCAAAGACCTTTGTGGTCTCAAATGGATGCAATAGTACAGTGACACAGTGTGGGGTGCTGCAGCTTTGGGATACGCTAGCTTGCCTGAGAAGGGTGTCAATGTATAGAAGTGACATGGAACATGCAGGGTGTCACTAGCAAGGTGATGACATAGCTCAGTACAGGGACAGAGTGCAGAGTGATGCAACACAATGTAACCACAAAGCAAGCAGTGCCAAGGAGGGCCTGTGCTGAGCCCCTATGTCCTACCCAGCCCTGTGGGGTTACAGTTCTGCAGGGCACTCTGGAGGGAAATGAGCTGGGCTATGCATGACGTAAAGCATGGTGGCACTGGGAATGGTGATGTCATTGTGGGCCCGGTGTCACACCAGCAACACTGTGGCACCCACTCAGAGCAGGAACTGAGGGAAGCAGAGCCAGGGCGGGGCCGCAGAGCAACGCTCCCTCGTGTGAACCACAGCACAAGGCACTGCAGTGACGCCATTCGGGGGGTGATGTCACCATGGCACTATCACATGGGAGCGCGGCACCGCCCTGCTACGATGCCCGCTCAGGACAGACCCTAACCTGCCAGTGCTTGTTGTCTACCTTAGCTGACATGGCATCTGCCGCAGCAGCTCCTCAGCACTGTCCACTCCTCACGGAAATTGATAGCAGGAACCATGGCAACGCGCCGGAAGCATCGTACGGCCAATCCAGCTGCAGAACGACATTGGCTCTGGCTATTCCTCCCCCCGGCCCCACCTCCCTCGAAACATCTCAGTTCTTTCTGAGGGAGAGAATAGTATATCCTAGGGGCAGTGGGGAACTGTGCATCTGGGATCTGGAATTATTGTCAGAGGCTCCGCCCTCTTCAGGAATATGCAAATGTAGGGCGGGGCGGTGGCATCCAGGCCTGGAGGCGTGACTGAGTCACTTTGGCGGCGACGATGAGGTAGAGCCTGTGGTGGGCGCTGTCGTCTTTCAGCATTTGAGGAATCTTTCCGCATTTGCTCTTTTTTTCCCGTTTTACCTCCATCAAGATGGAGGACATAGACCGGTTCCAGGTGCCTGCGGTTCGCGCCGAGATGCAGCCGCTAGTGAGGGGCGGATAGAGCTGTGCTGTGCTTGGGAGCACACCTCGCCAAGGGGCTTGGAGTGGGGGAGGGGGAGGAGTGTCGGTGCTTGCGGGGGCTGCGGCTGCATCCACGCGCTGCGTTCATTATGTAACAAGCTGTCCCCTCAGCGCCCTCGCTGGGCCCCGGGGCTGTGCTCAGCGACGCTATCGTCTCAGGGTGCCCGTAGTCACGGCTGTCCGCCCGGATTTTCTGTCCTGCTTTTCTCTTTCCCCGGCATCTCTCTGGGTGCTGTCGGTAGTAACGGCAGAAGTCGCCCGCAGGGAGGGTAGGGGCAGGCGGATGGCAGCGGCTCTGCTTTTGCCTCCAAAAGGGAGGGGAGTGCTCCGGGGGAGTGGGGAGCGGTGGTAAGACCGAGCACGTCCGGGGAAGGACGGGTAGCCAGAGCACCTGAGCAACTGGAGGTGCAGAGGACTGGTGGGTTTTTAGTTGACTCTTACAATATATGTGAAATCTGAGGGAAGAATTAAGTAGTGTTTGTGCACAGTCCGATCTGAGAGGTGCTCCCCAGGGACGGGATGCCTGCACGGGGTGTGAGTTGTGGTATGAAGATGCAGGATGCTCTCCGTGGCTGAATTTATAGCCATTGTTCTTAGTGCAAAACTGCAATTAAATACTTGTGTGAAAAAATCCAGCTGTCTTGCAAAGAAACATCTTCTCCAAATTGATGGAGAAGAAAACAGTCTGTAAAAGTTTATGCAGACTTGTTGCATGCCCTTCTTGGGGGGTGTGTGTATTTTGTCAAGCGGACACAGCAGATATTACAAGGCTAGTCCTCTTTATTTGTGTTGAAGGCAGTAGGCATGGTAGTGAGATTAGCAAGCTTGGAAAAGCTGTTGGCAGATAAAAAAACATACACATAAGTATTTTCTAGAAACCCCACAATAATTGTAGAGAAGTGAAATTGGCACATACATGCATACTTGCATGGCCATGGAGTGATCAGAATCCAAAAAGGTTGTCTGGTCCAGCCCTGCTGTTGCAGGGTAGGATGGTATATTACGCAGCTGTGATAATAAGCTTAGGAAGTAGGTTTCCTTCTCAGCAGTCAAGAATTAGGAATTTTTCACAAAGGTACTTGCATTAAAAGAATACTCTGAACCTTTGCTTCAGGGTTTCAGTTGATTTTTAACTAATGGAGTTCATAGTGAAAACTGGTGTATGTGAGGGGCTGTTGCTATGACTAAATGTGTGGGATTCTTCCATGTGCCTGGAAATGCTGGCATTGAGTTCATAAGTGGGACAGAAGTCTGGCACAATGTTTCCAGTGGCTTTGTCTGCTTTTTAGCTCCTGGTCTGTATTTTGCAAGTAGGGACTGGATGCTTGCAAGAATCTCTGCAGTTCAGAAGCCGACTGGGCACCCTCTTCCTGGTGTAAAAGTTCAACATGGTCTCAGGGACAGATGGGTCATCCAATGTTGAAGGCCAAAGGAGTGTAGCAGTATTTTCTCCATCCAAAAGGATGAGGTAGAAGTTTGTTTTCCAGGTGTAACCTGAGAGCTGTTGTCAACTGCCACTAAGCTATCAAAACCTATTTTGAAACACGGTTTCCCGATGAAAGCAAATGGAGAATAGAAGGTCCCTTGCCCAGTCTGAAGTGCATATGCAATAAGAAATGGTTTTTCATCTTGTTTAAGTTGTAGGGTGTCCTACTGTTCCCTCTGAGTCTGGCCAATACCCGGTAATGTGAGAAGTCCTAAAGTGAGGTTTGTGAAGCTAGGCTTTTCTTGAAATCCTTAAAAGTTTTGTGTTCTTGACCATCATGCACACTTTTGAATGTCCTGTTCATCTGTGTAAAGTGTCATCTTAGCTTTGGATGTCTTCTGATGCTGAACTCCAGGATAACTGATGGAGATCTGCCTAGAAACCATCTGACAGACAGGCCTGCTAATCGTCTGATGTTCAAAATTGATAGATATGGCTGTTAAATGCTGAAGGGAAGCAATTCTCAAAAAGTAATCTGAAGCCATTCTGAGCTCCTTGGCCTCCAAACCTGCCACTGATACTGACACTATTGATTACCTGTCTGAAATCCTCCTGAGCCTGTGTCTCTAGCATACGCCAAGCACTGTCTGGTATATGATGGCAAACTGAAGATGATGTTGGATCACATGTTGCTCCTGTACACTGATGCAGGCAGTTTCTGTTCTTAGCACAAAAATAGAAGTACAGAAAAAGTGCTCTTGCTCACTTGCCACCAGTACAACTTTTCATAAGAAAAAGTACCTGTCAAAGTGCAGCAGCTTCAGCAGAGCTTTGCCACAAACTCCTGAGACTTTGTCTTGCTTTCTGTAAGTAGCAGGTGTAACACAGTATTTTAGTTTGATAATTTTCTGCCATGTGAAAAGTGAAAACACTTCTGGAGAAATTTGGTTGAGGGTTCTTATCTCATTCTGAAGTATTGTGGCCAGGCTGGGTCCTTGCAGATGCTTCTGGTGTCAAGGGTTATGGCTGGGCCAGCCACTAGACAAATGACAGATGCTCTCTATTAACACCTCTCTCTTCACAAAGGGGAAAATAGAAGGGAATAAGGAAGAGAGATTTATGGGTTGGAAAACTAAATCAATTTTAATGGATATAATAACAATAAAATTAAATATATGAAAATTATATACAAAACTAGTATTGAACCTAACCCCCCTGATGGCAATTATGTCACTGTCACCACTGATGATGTGGAGTAGGCAATGGGGAAGTCCCAGGCTGGATTCAGCAGCAAATGAGAACTGTGTTTGGGAGCTGGGTTCTTGAACTGGATTCAGGAACATGTGAATTGGGATGGAAGACAGAATGGACAGAGTCTTCCTCAGATGCTGGCCATTGAAGAAGAGAGCTTGACCCTCGTCATTGCTCAGCTTTATACTGAATACGATATATATGGGATGGAATACCTCATTGGTCAGTTTAGGGTCTCCTGGCCGCTCCTCCCTGCAGGTGTGGCCTTTTACTTTCTATACCCCCCAAGGTGGTACACAATATCCATCAGCGGTGGATGAAAGGCAGGTCCTGCCTGACCAAGCCAATCTCCTTCAATGACAAGGTGACCCACTTGGTGGATAAGGGAAAGGCTGTGGATGTTGTCTATTTGGACTTTAATAAAGCCCTTGACACCATTATTTCCCACAGTAGTCTTCTGGATAAACTGTCTGCTCATGGCCTGGATGGGCAAATGCATCACTAGGTGAAAAACTGGCTGGATGGCTGGACACAAAGAGTGATGCTGAATGGACTGGTATCTAGTTGGCATCTAGTTACAAGTGGTGTCCCCCAGGGCTCAGTATTGGGGCCTGTTATGCTTAATATCTTTATCAATGATCTGGATGAGTGGATTGAGTGCACCCTCGGTAAGCTTGCTGAACAGGCTGGATCGAAGAGATGAAGTTCAACAAGGCCAAGTGCCAGGTCCTGCACTTGGGTCACAACGACCTCCTACAATGCTACCGGATTGGGCACAAGTGGCTGGAAATCTGTCTGGTAGAAAAAGACGTGGGGGTGTTGATAAACAGCTAGCTGAATATGAGCCAGCAATGTGCCCAGGTGGCCAAGAAGGCCAGCAACACCCTGGCTTGTATCAGAAATAGTGTGGCCAGCAGGACTAGCAAAGTGATTATGCCCCTGTACACTGGTGAGGCTGCACCTTGAGTACTGTGTTCAGTTTTGGTCCCCTCACTTAAAGAAAGATATTATGGTGCTGGAGCATGTCCGATGTAGGTCAACGAAGATTGTGAAGGGTCTATAGCACCAGTCTTATGAAGAGCGGCTGAGGGAACTGGGGGTATTTGGTCTGAAGGAGCCTCAGGGGAGACCTTATCACTCTGTAAAACTACCTGAAAGCAGGTTGTAGCGAGGTGGAGGTTGGTCTCTTCTCCCAGGTAACAAGTGATAAGACAAGTGGACATAGCCTCAATTTGCTCCAGGGGAGGATTAGGTTGGACATGGGGAAAAACTTTTTCATTGAAAGTGAAACCATTGAAGTAAACCAGTGGAACAGATTGCCCAGGAAAGTGGTGGAGTCACCATCCCTGGATGTGTTTAAAAGACATATATATGAGGTGCTTAGGGATGTGGTTTAGTGGTGGGATTGGCAGTGTTAAGTTAATGGTTGGACACGATGATCTTGAAGGTCTTTTAAAACTGAAACTGTTCTATGATTTTATGAGTAGTTCTATGTGAACAAACTTACAAACCCTTCACCTCACAGTAACACAGCTCTATCTTTTTCTGAGTAATCCAAGTTTTTGGTCCTTTCCCTTTTCTATGCAGTTATCTTGTCTTCTCTTCTTTTTACTCTATATTATCTTCATTCTTCCTCTGGCCAAGCCTTGATCCGAGTTTGATAAATATCTGTAGGTTTGAAAAGCAACTCCTTCCTTTCAAGGCTTAGCTTTCTTCCTCTATCACAACCCAAGATAAAGTGTCCTTGCATGCTTGTAGTTCAGTTCCCTGAGCAGCAGAATTGCACTGATAAACTTCTCTGTGAGTTCTCTGAGCTGATCTTTCATGCTCATCTACATTCATGGAGTTGTGCATATGATCCCACAAGCACCTCACCCTATTTCAGACCTTGGATTCAGCCTTTTCACTCTCCATCACCAAAGATTCACCTAATTTCACTTGAAGTGGGGATGGCTTATAGGTCACGGATACAGTCTCTTCCTGACTCATATCACAAACTCTGTCTGAAATAGATGCAGCTGTTGGATCCTATTAAAAAAGAAAATTAAACAAAACAATGGTTTAGCTAAAAGTTATGCAGTCTCCTCTCTAACTGTCCATTCCCACCCACATTCAGGGGGAACAGAGAACATGATGGTGTTTTGTATGGCTAAAACCTAGGTGCAAAACACAGAAATTTGGAAGCACATTTATGACCCTGTAGCCACTCTCCCACAATTCCCCTGTTTTCTTTAGTGCTGACGGTCATTGCTGCTGTGGCCTTATCCACCTGCTTCATCACACATCCCAATACAATCCTTCCACTGATAATCAACAACAATGCGAGTTCCAACCACCTAAATCCTTCCTTTAACAGACCCGTTAACCATGGTGACAGCCCGCCAAAAAGTCTCCCTAACCACTTATCGAAGGGATTTGATTCCACCGTAATCTCTTGGGTATGCTCCTTAAGCCA
>JANVCC010009217.1:0-21516 GCA_025345505.1 Todiramphus chloris collaris
GGGGGGGCATTCTGCTTTGTCCTCCAAGCGGCTGCTACGTGTTCCTGGAGCCCTGCTTCCTGGTCTTGGCCCGACATCGCCTGTGGACGGGAAGTAGAAAATAACATCTTATCTATCATAACCCACACCCCTTTGCTTTGCGTCTTATTCTCTCCCTGCGTGCCGTGCTGAAGGGGGTTGGGGGGAGTGATAGAAGGGCTTGGTGGGCACCTGGTGCCGTGCCGGGGTCAACCCACCACACCATCTCAAAAAGGTTTCTACAAATACCAATAGATATCTGTATCACTTTTTTCAGGCGAGCTCAGTAAAATCTACTTGTGAATAGTCTCCTGGTGGATTTCCCTGCTTGCTATGTCCTAATGGGGGTCTCTTAAGGTATAGGGGGCTGTTCTTTAGGCA
This sequence comes from Todiramphus chloris collaris, assembly GCA_025345505.1. NCBI lineage: Eukaryota > Metazoa > Chordata > Aves > Coraciiformes > Alcedinidae > Todiramphus > Todiramphus chloris. The sequence continues at coordinate 400 of JANVCC010009217.1, forward strand.
TATCTCACACTTTCCCACCACAGACTTTATGATCCTTAACATTCCCACACTCACTACCTGCTTCTGTAATTCAATTAGCATTGACTCGATTCCCCCAGTGTGTTTCCTGATGTTTTTGCCTTGCTAACTCAATCATAAGGGAAGGACAAACTATTACCTTTTCTTTTCCAGCCACCCATCACTAACCTTAATTCATAGCCTTTTACTTTCCCTAGGGCTCCAAGACACCTTTACTGACACTAACACTAAAACCCCTTGTTCTGCAACCTGTTTATCTGTAATACCTGCCAAATGGTTTCCAACACTTACCGGAATGTTTCTCTTCTGGTATGCCTTGCAGTGCATGATAGCCACTTCCTTGGGGTTCTTCACAGCTGGTAGTAGTCTTAGAATCTCCTCTCAGTGTTTTATTGGTGAGCCCAGAGTAGATAGCAAACCTCTCTCCTTCCAAATAGCACTGTGGGTGTGGATTACCCCAAAGACATACTTCAAGTCAGTCCAGATATTTGCTCATTTTCCGGTAGCTATCTCCAGGGCTTTGGTCAAAGTAATTGACTCAGCCTTTTGGGATGAAGTGCTGTTTGGAAGCTTCCCTGCCTCCAGTACCTTTTCAGTACTTACCACAGCAAAACAAGCCATCTGTGTCCCGTTTTCAACAAAGCTTCTCCCATTTGTGTACAGTTCCAGCTCAGGACTGTCCAGAGGTTTGTCCTTGAGATCAAGTTCCCTTGCATAAACTGCTTCTATGGTCTGTAAGCAGTCATGCACTAGATATGCAACAGGTTCTTTGGGGGTTAGAAACATGGCAGTATTCACCATGATTGTTGTTTTGAAGTCCACACCATCGCTCTGCAAAAGAGCCACCTGATATTTGAACTCTAAACTGTGGCCACCATATGTGGGACAAACACAGTAATTTTCTGTCTCATGGTCAGCTTCCTTGCTTCCGCTATCAGAAGAACCATGGCTGCCACTGCTTGCAGACATCCCAGCCACCCTTGGCTAACTGGAACCAATTGTAGGCTCTAAGTTGTCTGGGAGAAGTAGGTTCACAAGTTTGACAGACAGCTACTTTTCAGCTCTGCCCTAACCTTCTATCTCTCTCCAATAACTCAAAGCCCAAGTATATTATGTTGCTGTCGACTAGTTCTCGCACCCTTGTGGCCAAGAAGGCCAATGGTATCCTGGGGTGCATTAAGGAGAGACTGTCTAACAGATAAAGGGAGGATCTCCTCCCCCTCTATTCTGCCCTAGTGAGACCAAATCTGGAGTATTGTGTTCAGTTCCGCTCTCCCCAGTTCAAGAGCGACATTGAAATACTAGAGAGTCCAAGGGAAAGCTACAAAGTTGATGAAGGGACTGGAACATCTCTCTTATAAGGAAAGGCTGAGAGCCCTGGGGCTGTTTGGCATGGAAAAGAGAAGCCCAAGAGAGGATCTTATTAATATTTACAAATATCTGAAGGGTGGGTGTCAGGCTGTCACAGTTTATGGTCAGGGCAGCCCCTTAGACCTGTAACAGCCGCTCTCTGTTAACCCCCCTCCCTCCCCAGAGGGGAAGAGAAAGGGAATAAGGGAGAGAGACTTAGCAATTATAAAAGGAAACTAGAACAGCTTTAATGAAAATGAAATTAATAATTATAAAAATGGAATATATACAAATATAGACAAAACCAGTATTGAACCCAGCCCCCCTGATGGTAATTTCAGGGGAGTCCCAGACTGGGCCCCACAGCAGATGGGAGCTGTGTTCAGAAGCTGGATTCTGGTACTGGATTCAGGAACACACAGATCAGGATCGAAGGCAGAACGGACAGAAGTATCTTCAGATGCTCCGAGGAAGGAACCAAAAGAGGACTCAAGCCAAGCCAAGCTGGTAAAGCTGTCCAAGAGGGGAGAAGAGTGACAGACCCTTCAGATCCCTCAGTTTTATGCTGAATATAATGTATATAGGCTGGAATCCCTCGTTGGTCAGTTTAGGGTCACCTGTCCTGACCATTCCTCCCTGCAGTTGCAAACTTTCACTTTGGTACACAATGTGGTACACAAGACCCAGCAGTGGCCTTGGTCTGCACACCAATCCTTGGTAGTAACTCTAAACATAAGGTGTTATCACTGCTAGAAGCAGACACTTTCTGTGAGAACAGGCTGCTGACTTCAGAAAGTGCAGTTAGAAGAACTGAGCTGAAAAGTAAAATCACTGAACAGAATTAGCTCTGCTCTCACACAAACCAGGACATTCCACCCCTTATTCCATACCATATACATCATACCCATCACTAGGTTAACATTTCTTTCTATATAAAAGTTCATTGAGTTCACGATTGTAGATTTCCATCTATTTTAAGTTTCTCAGGGTAGGAAGGATGGAATTCATCACAGTTCGTGCCCACAGCTTGCACGTTCATTTCAGGAAGTTACTGGACGCCACTTGATGAGGCTACCACATACCATCAACACGATGTTGTCCTGAATACTTACTGAACAGTGTTAGTATTATGCAATTAATACACAGATTTGAATCAAGTGTTCTCACCCAGAGTTAAATTTCCTTGGGGTACACACTGTACTTCACCATCTTCCACCCTCACCCACCAAGTACTTCCAGGCCCTTAAGCAAAAGCAGTCCCACGGATGGGTTTGCCTTTGCCCGAAGCAGGAAATCCCCACACAGTTTTCCCCAGCAGATTCCTTTCATACACCACAGGGACTTTATCCCCTTCTACTGTGTGTAATGGGTCTGACTGAGCAGGACCAGCTCGATTGATGGATCCTCTGGTGTTGACTAACCAGGTGGCTTGTGCTAAATGCTTGTCCCAGTTTTTAAAGGTTCCACCCCCCATTGCTTTCAAAGTAGTTTTTAACAATCCATTGTATTGTTCAATTTTCCCAGAGGCTGGTGCATGATAGGGGATGTGATGCACCCACTCGATACCATGCTCTTTGGCCCAATTGTCTATAAGATTGTGTTTGAAATGAGTCCCATTGTCAGACTCAATTCTCTCTGCAGTACCATGTCGCACAGGATCTGCTTTTCCAGTCCCAGGGTAGTGTTCTGGGCAGTGGCATGAGGTACAGGATGGGTTTCCAGCCAGCTGGTGGTTGCTTCCACCATTGTAAGAACATAGTGCTGACCCTGGCATGTTTGAGGCAGTGTGATGTAATCAATCTGCCAGGCCTGCCCATACTTGTACTTGGACCGTCATCCCCCCTACACCACAAAGGTTTTAACCATTTCGCTTGTTTGATTGTGGCGCATGTTTCACATTCGTGGATAGCCTGCGCAATCTGGCGACGCCCATCTTGCCATTTAATTCCCAAAAACTGCATCTCTCATGCAGGTCCCTTGGCCTTGCTTCTTTTTATGGCAAAACCAGCGTCTAAAAGGATTTCAATTATTTTCTTACCTTTCTCACAAACTTCTTCTGATGTGTTACCCCACACAATGATGTCATCAATGTATTGCAGGTGTTCTTGAGCTCCACCTTCCTCCAGTGCAGTGTGGATCAGTCCATGGCAAATGGTAGGGTGTGCTTCCAGCCCTGGGGCAGTCGATTCCAGGTGTATTGGACACCTCTCCAGGTGAAAGGAAACTGTGGCCTGCACTCTGGTACTATAGGAATAGAGAAAATTGCATTAGCAATGTCAGTGGTAGCATACCATTTAGCGGCCTTTGACTCCAGTTCATACTGGAGTTCCAACATGTCTGGTATAGCAGCGCTCATTGCTGGCATAACCTCATTCAGGCCACGATAATCCACTGTTAATCTCCATTCCCCATTAGATTTTCACACTACCCATATAGGACTGTTAAAGGGTGAGCGAGTTTTTCTAACCACTTCTTGACTCTATAGTTGATGGATCAGCTTCTGGACAGGAGCTACAGAGTCTCAGCTGGTGCGATATTGTCGTCGATGCACCATTTCAGTAGCAATTGGCACCTTTTGATCCTCAACTCTCATCTTACCCACAGTGGCAGACTCCTCTGTACAGATGTACGGAACATCTGGAGCAGTCACTATAAGGTGCCTTTCCCATTTATTCCCAGTTAGACTCACTTCAGCCTCTACTACAGTCAGTTCTTGAGATCCTCCTGTTACTCCAGTAATGGTAACAGATTCAGCCCCTTTTTGATTCAATGGCAATAGGGTGAACTGGGCACCAGTATCTACTAGGGCTTTATACATTTTTGGTTCTAACGTGCCAGGCCATTGAATCCACACAGTCCAATAAACTCTGTTGTCCCTCTCCTCCACCTGGCTGGAGGCAGGGCCCCTCTGCTTCTGAGGGTAGTGTCCATAATTGGTAACTGGGTTTGTGTAGTTCACCGGGTTCACATGGTTTACCTGGTTAACAGGGTATGTGTTGATCACAGGAGTTACACAGTTTACAGGATTTGAATTAATTACAGGTATCACATTTTCATTCCCCCTACTCATGTTTTGACCTGAGGACCATGTACTTGGTCCAGAGGACTGCTCATAGCGGACTGGTTCAGCCTCCCTTCTGGAAAAATTACTTACAAGGTAAAACAAGGAGAAAGAAGAGAGCACTCGTGCCTATAGAACAGAAGTAATGTTTCCATCCCATCTGCTCATTTTCTCTCCAAAGGCAGGCAGGAGAGACCACAGGGTATGTTGTGACACGTACTGGATAAGTTACCTCCATCACCTTTCCAGGGATGTAGGTGAGGCTGACCAGTCTGTAGTTACCTGGCTCCTCCTTGAAGGAGGAGTTACCTTGCCCTCTTTGAAGACTGGAGTGACATTTGCTTTCTTCCAGTCCTCAGGCACCTCTCCTATTCTCCATGACTTACCAAAGATGATGGAGATTGGTCTACCAATGACTTCCACCAGATCCCTCAGCACTCACACATGCATCCCATCAGGGCCCACGGACTTATGTACATCCTGATTGCTCAGCTGATCCCTTATCCAGTCCTCATCAACCAAGGAAGTCTCCTCCTCTATCCTGACTTCCTCTTGGTCCTCAATGGTCTGGGGCTCCCAAGGACAGTCTCCAGCAGTACAGACAGAGGCAAAGAAAGCATTCAGGAACTTCACCTTCTCTGTATCCTCTGTCACCAGGGCACCCGCCTCATTCATCAGTGGGCCTACATTGCCCCAGTGTTAGTTTTGTCTGCAATGTATTTGAAGAAGCCCTTTATTTTGCCCTTGACCTCCCTTGCAAGGTTTAACTCCAAGGAGGCCTTAGCTTTCCTAGTTGCCTCCCTACAGCCTCTGACAACAGCCTTATATTCATCCCAAGTGGCCATCCCCTCCTTCCATGATCTAAAGACTCTCTTCTTCCACTTGAGTTTGCCCAGCAGTTCCCTGTTTAACCATGTGGGTCTCCTGGCTCCCTTTCTTGATTTCCTACCTGCTGGGATGCTCTGATCTTGAGCCTGGAAAATGTGGTCCTTGAATATAAGCCAACTATCTTGGGCCCCTTTAACTTCTAGTACCCTGTCCCATGAGATTTCCCATAGCAATCTCTTGAAAAGGTCAAAGTTGGCCCTGATGAAGTCCAGGGCTGTGATTCTTCTTGGTATTCTGTTCCTGCTGCACAAGATCCTGAACTCCACCATCTCATCGTCGCTGCAGTCAAGGCTGCCCTCAACCTTCACTGCTTCAACCAGACCCTGCTTGTTAGTGAGTATAAGATCCAGCAGCATCCCTCTCCTAGTTGGCTCATCTACCATTTGCATCAAGAAGTTATCATCAATGCACTGGAGGAACCTCCTGGACTGTGGATGGCTGGCTGAGTAGGCCTTCCAACAAATATCTGGGTAGTTAAAATCCTCCATGAGAACCAGGTCCTGTAATTGCCAGGCTGCTATCAGCTGCCTTTAGAAAGCCTCATCAGCTTCCTCATCCTGATCTGGTGGCCTGTAATAGACACCCACAACAGTATCACCCATGGCAGCCTGCCCCTTAATTCACACCCACAAACTCTCAACTCGCCCCTCATCCTCTCCTGAACAGAACTCAATACATTGTAGTTGTTCTCCCACATAAAGAACAACTCCAACACCTCGCCCTGTTTGTCTGTCTTTCCTAAAAAGGTCATGGCCACATTCCAGTCATGTGACCTGTCCCACCACATCTCTGTAATCACTACCATAACCCCTTAGCCGAACATAGATTTCCAACTCCTCCTGTTTATTCCCCATGCTGCGTGCATTGCTGTATAGGCATTTCAGGGAGTGAGCCAAGCACACTGATTTCACCCTAGGAGGATGGGAGACCTTATTCCCCATGCTGCGTGCTTTGGTGTGCAGGCATTTCAGGGAGTCCATTGTGTAGGTTTCAGTCTCGACACTGGCTTGCCACCATTAGGCTCAACTCTAGCAAGCCAGGTTTTAACCCCTTCAAAACTATTTTAAAGCCCTTTCTGTGAGCCCCACCAACTCATTCACAAGGATCCATTTCCCCCCTTTAGACAGATGAACTCCATCTATCACCAGACCTGGCACCGTGAAAATTTCCCCATAACCAAAAAACCCAAAGTTCTGTCTGTGGCACCATCCTCTAAGTCACCTGTCAATCAGGTGGTTTTTCCTTATCCGTTCAGTATCCCTCCCTCCCATGAGAGGGATGGAGGAGAACACTACCTGTGCTCCCGAGCCTTCAAGCATTCTCCCCAGTGCCCTGAAGTCCTTTTTTAATTGCTTTTAAACTTCTCTCTGTGACCTCATCAGTACCAATCTGCATTATCAACAGTGGTTAATAGTCATCTGGCTGCACCAGACCAGGGAGGATCCTGTAACATCTCTAACCCAGGCCCCAGAGAGGCAGCAGATTTCTCTGTGCGATGGATCCAGTCAGAATATGGGGCCTTCAGTTCCCTTCAGAAGGGAATCACCCACTACAATTACCCTCCTTTTTTTCTTAATTGAAGCAGTCCTAATGCATGATGGTGACTGACCTAACCTGGGTGACTCCTCAGGCAGATCCACACCTGAATCTTCCTTTGCCTGGTCCTCAACTTCCAGAGCCCCATAGCTGTTGCACAATGGCAACTGGGAAAGCATGGGAGGCTGGGAAGGGATTCACCTGCCCTCCCCGAGAAGGGACCAGTTTCCATTCCCCCCCATCTCTTAGGTCCCCTCTGTCAACCTGGCTACAAGATAGTAGGGGATCCTGTGCTTCTTGTAATGCCTCCCCTTGCTGCCTATGCCTCAGGGATTGTAGGTTCTCAGTCGATCAATCTATCTCTCTCTTGCATTCCCTGATACTCCACAGCCCTTCCACCTCCTCTGTCAGTTCAGCCACCAGGCTGAGCAGGTCATTCACCTGGTGTAGAGAGAACACGGTTAATGACAAAGTCCCAGTCACTATTTACATCATGAAACTGCATGCCTGGAAGCACTGGGTGAGGTGCTAAGTGCTGGACAAGGGTGGCAACCATCACCAGATCAATATCTGGTGGTATCTGTGGTGCCTGGAGGAGTGTGAAATGGGGCAGAGGCCTCATGGTCCCGGTCTTCTGATGATTTAACCCTAAAACAAAAGAAGCCACTGCCTCTGCCCATGCAGGTGTAAATTAACAGACTTTGCAACATTAACCTGAGTGATAACATTGTCTATAGTCATCCCCCTCAACGTACACCCGGTGATGCAATGTAAAAAATCGAGTATAAATATCACCTCCATGTCGGATCCAAATTGGGACAGGGTTGACTCAGAAATCTACCGATGACAGGACGGGTTGACGAATCCGCTCCTTCGCCATCCCCCCTACTTGGGACGCCGTGTGGGTAAGATTTACCTCAGCCAACGCTGAGAGACATTTTCTCCCCGGGTGTATTTATATTTTCCTTTTCTCCTCAGAAGCATTTTATAAGCCTCTCTGAGTGTATCTTGCCGCGACTTTACTGTTTTCTTGGTCTGTTGTGTTGTTATGGTCCAAATTTGTTTTGTGTGTGTGTGTGCACCTATGTTTAGAGTGTTAGGAATTTCAGCTATACCCGTAGTTTTTAATTTTAATCTGGCGATCCAAAAGAACCTGTAAATGTTGCAGTAAATAAACAATTACTATTTGCCTCCCAATCTGCGTCTGTCGCATATTCGGTGCCGGCCACACAAGTCTGGATTTACTTCCCTCTTTTCGCAACAACCTGGTCACATCAAACACAGGTGCTGTCTTCACTGTCATACATTACAAGTGCTAGGCTCCAGCACACCCTGCAGCCAGAGACCTGGACACCTGCATGTTCATGGGGGACTTCTGTCTGGTCACCACATTTACTCAAACAACTGGTTTTGCCCAGGTTGCTACCATAGCTGCCCACACAACCAACTGCTCACAGCACCCACTCCCACCCAAGTGACTCACCTCACCCCTTTGCTCAAGTTTGCTCCTGAGGTGTTTAAATCGCCGTCTGTGGTTCCACCCTTGCCTGGCCCCGCCTCCCTTGCAAGGGATGCTGGATCAGTTGGGGGGTTGCACCACTCGCCACATGTAGCCCGGCTTGAGGAAAACCAACCCCTCAGCGCCGGTTCTGCTGCTCTGGCTCCGAAGACTGCTTGCAGTGAGTGATCACTGTGATCTGCTTGGAGGCATTTAAATACCCCACACCATCCAGGAGTCAGTGTAGAGATAGAGCACTGGCCACTTTACTCATTCAGCAATCTCTAGGGCTAGTTGGATTGCCTTCATTTCTGCAAACTGACTTAACTCACCTTCTCCTTCAGTGGCCTCAACGACTTATCTTGTGGGACTCCACACATCAGCTTTCCACTTCCGATGATTCCCTACTACGTGACAGGATCCATGAGTAAATAAAGTATAACGCCTTTCATCTTCTGGTAACTCATTATATGGCAGTGCCCCTTGGGCATGAGTCACCTTCTCAGGCAGTGCTCCAAAATCTCTCCCTTCTGGCCAGTCCATGATCTCTTCCAGGATCCCTGGATGGTTGGGTTTCCCCAGTCGAGCTCATTGCATGATCAACGCTACCCATTTGCTCCATGTTGCACTAGTTGTGTGATGTGTGGACGGAATGTTTCCTCTGAACATCCAATGAAGCACAGGTAATTGTGGTAACAAGAGGAGATGTGCCTCTGTACCAGTAACTTCTGAAGTGGCTCAAATCCCCTCATATGCTGCAAGTATCTCTTTTTCAGTCAGGGTGGAGTGGGCTTCTGATCCCTTATACCCCCGGCTCCAAAACCCTAATGGTCGACCTCGAGTTTCTCCTGATGTTCTCTTCCAGAGGCTCCAGGTGAGACCATGCTCCCCAGATGCTGTGTAGAGTACATTCTGCACAGATGTTCCTGTCCAGATCCAAGAGCTACTGCACAAGCTATCTCCTGTTTGATGTGCTCAAAGGTTGTTGTTGTTCAGGGCCCCACTCAAAATGGTTATTTCGGGTTACTTGGTAGAGAGGTCTCACAAGCTGACTGTAACCTGGAATATGCATTCTCCAGAACCCAACAAGGCCCAGGAAACCTTGTGTTTCCTTCTTATTTGCCAGTGGGGACATAGTTGTCCTGTTGACAATGTCCGTAGGCACATGACAGCATCCATCCTGCCACTTTATTCCCTAGAACTGAATCTCTTGTGCAGGTCCCTTGACCTTGCTTTTCTTTATGGCAAACCCAGCTCTCAAAAGAATCTGAATTACATTTTTTCCCTTTCTCAAACACTTCTTCTGCCTTGTTGCACCACACAGCGATGTCATCAATGTATTGTAGATGTTCAGGGGCATCACCCTTTTCCAGTGCAGTTCAAATCAGTCCATGACAAATGGTAGGGTGTGCTTCCACCCCTGGGGCAGTCGATTCCAGATATACTGGATACCCCTCCATGTGAAAGCAAACTGTGGCCTGCATTCTTCTGCAATGGAATTGAAAAAAATGCATTGGCAATGTCAATTGTAGCGTACCATTTCGCTGCCTTTGACTCCAGTGCGTACTGGAGCTCTAACATATCTGGTACAGCAGCACCACTTCGTTCAGGCTGTTAGGGTTAGGGTCTGCTGTTAACCTCCACCCTCCATCAGACCTTTCCACTTGCCATATGGGGCTATTAAAAGGTGAGTGGGTTTTTGTCATGGGAATGGAGTTATGCACTTCACTCACAAGAAGGAAGTGACAATATATTTATTGATACAAAGCAGCATTTCAACAAAGTTTGAAACAGTAAATGCAACTTTAAGAAAAAAGAATTTGATAGCGAGGTACACCTGATTATTTACTACACAGAGGACAAGATAAAGCAATAGTTTATCTTGAGTCCTTATGTTTACAATTAAGCTTGAGTATACCTTCAGTAAAGATTCAAAGTTTCAGCATGCTATATGTCACTTACCAAGGATCTGTTCCGGTAAGGAATCTCTTAACCCTGGAGATTGCCCTCGACAGACATCCCTGCTCAAGGGGAGATCCTGGGGTGCAGCCAGCTGCCGTGCAGGAAAGCTCAAAGGGCTCTTGGGCCACCTACTATTTATGGGGGTAAGATGATTGACTTATAGTCATATTTTCCTATTGCTCTTACACCTGAGTGTATTGTTCAAGATAGCCCATGGCTATGGTATTGTTATGTATTTCCCCTGAATCTGGCTTAGCAGGGTGGGATCGTTACATCCAGATACAATCATCACACCCAGATGCATTGTTATCATCAGAGATAAGGATCGTGTGGATGAGGGGTAAAAATGCATCATCACACTCCATCCCCATGACTATAGTCAATTCATCTTTTTCTCACAAATTGGTGGTACAGTCACCTCTTGCCTCTGGGCCATAAATAGTGCATTGATAATTTATGCACTTACAGATCCATGGAAAGTAGGTAGTGGAGAATTGTATGTTTTCAGTGGTTGGAGTTGGGCTGTTTGACCACGCACCAAACCTTTATAAACAGTATAATTACAAGCAATAGACTTATTAAAGTTAGACATAGCAAACACCTGGGTGAAGACAGAAGCAGACACCTTCAGAAATGGTTGAAGCATGAAATTAAACATTCCTATTGCCGTTGGTGACCATCCAAAAACTGTTTCCCACCAGTGATGTTCTCCATCCTTCTTCACTCTATCCAAGACATGGTGTATCTCTTCTGTATCATGATGAACAGTGAAGTTTTGTGTCCATTGCTTCAGATGTGTTCTAACAGCTGACACAGTTCATCACGTTGCAGTAGCTTCTTCACTAATGTGATGACATGCAGAAACAAACTTTACAACCCATGAAAGGTTATAAAGCAGGGCTGTTTATTACAGCACAGGGTGCAAGGGGGATTGCTCCTCCTAACTTGCACACCGAAGTATCAAGCGAGCAGGTATTTATTACACATAATCATACATATTCAACAGATATATTTACATATTCATTATATCTCCGAGGATGGGGATGCATAATTATAATCAGTTCCAGGAACTCATTATCATAGGCCTCTGTAGGAATTGATAAGAGTAGGACAGAAATAGTTGTTAGCTAGAAGTGGTTATACTAAGTCCTGCAAGGCTGAAAAGCAACCGACACTGCCCCGAACTTGAGGAGATAAGACTAAGGATGAGAAAAGCAGAGCACCTGGCAAAACAGGAGGGTAAGAGGAGAAAAACAGGGTGCTGAAGGAGGAAAACCAAGAGAATCGCCAGCCAATAAAAAGTGTTTGAAGTGCGCGTGGACAGACTCTGGGTTTGAGTGTGGGGCCAATTAGAAGTGGCCTGGGTGCGTGAGCAGTATTGTCTCGTGTATAAATATAGCCTGTTGCACTTAATAAAGTGACTTCTGATTACAACCATATTGGCTGTGCTGTCAGAGTCTGTCCCTGCACACTACAGGCCTCCTACCATTGGCGCTTGCACACTGCCGTCTCTTCTGGAGGAAGGCCCCCAGTCTTCCTCACAGTGTACTTTTCACCTTTGGTTCAAAATGCTATTTCACAGGCTGCTAACCGCAGAACTGGTACGGTCCGGACTATCTCTGGTAACTCTTCTTTGTTAACAATGAGTTCCTGCTTTGTTTAGAGTTAGTTTCTCTTATCTACAAGGACCAAGGCCATACAAGATGAGCTAAGGCCTATAAATCTGTCGAGCCATAAGACACGAAACAGATACCAGTTAGTGTTATAATTTAAGTCGCCCATTTTCTTTCAGCTTTAAGAGAATTCTTTCTCTTTATAATATTCCATTTTCCCCCTTTAGGGTTTCCCTAAAATATTTGCCTGTTAGCACTTGATGTTTAATCCGGTTTCTCTTCCAAGACTCGTAGTCATCTATATTCTTCTTACAACAATAAATGGCACACTGAATCATTTTACAAGTACGAAAGATAAAAAGAGTGAACATTACCAATACTACAAAGAATCCTTTTAACCAAGCAAAATTAAGTAACCATGAAGTTAAGGCGTCCCACAGTTCTTGGAAACCCCATGAAGTATCATCCTTGGTCACCTCATGAAATATTCTAGTCTGTTTCCAAATTTCTTGCAGGTCTGTGGTGATCCTTCCACTTTGATTTATATACATGCAACAACCAGTATTTATTGCTGTACACACTCCTCCCTGCAAAGCAAGTAACATGTCTAAGACCATTGTATTCTGTAGCACTACTCCTGACAGGCTGGATATTTCTATTTGGATTCCTTATATTGCATCCATTGTTCTATTTTCAATATTCTCAATTGTTGCATAGATATTTACGAGTGCCTTCTCTAGTTCACTCTTAGCCAGGGAAGGAAGCACCACGCGAAGCTATGAAAAGTGTTTGGCCTTTGTACTAGGGGGTTTACTTTTCTTCAGATCTGTTTGAGGGATGACCTCAGCCATCCATTCTGAGTTTGAAGAGAGGGAAGTATTGTCATATTTGGGACTACAGCACCTAGTGTGCAAGTTGCTTGCCAATTTTCAGGCAACACCTTATAGGCTGTATCATTACATAACCAAAACCATCCGTGTCCCTCTGGGACTGGCCAGGCTGTTCTATCATTGGGGTTTAAGGAGGTTCCAATATCTATAGTCTGATTACAGGTTGTGTTGTTTCCAACAAACATGCTACCGACACAATCTAACTTTCCCATTCCTCTTGGGGGGGTTACATCTCCGAACACACTTGAAATAATGTGTGTCAGTCCCGGAACTAATAATCTCCAATTTTTTATTTGTTTTCATGGTCCTGTCACAAGTTGTATTTACCCATAATTTTGATGTAAATTTTCCATTAGGTATGAGTATACCAATCAAGGATAACCCTTTTCCCCCATGTTCAGGCATATGAGCACATATCCAGCAATTGCTTTCGTTTAGAACCTGTGAGACTTTTTGTGTTAGTATACAATGTGCATTTTGATTCCATGCCCCCACCACATAAATTTGTGTTATGATGATCAAAATCACTCTCCATCTTTTAATTGGATGCAGAGTATTAGGGGTCCAAGAGGTGTTGACTCCCATTGCATCTTGGGTGCCTTCTTAATTCTGGTATAATGTATCCATGCAGCGTGGTCCATGATTTTGACTGCAGTATACGTTGTTAGTAACACCTGAAATGGGCCCTCCCACATTGATTCCAGAGGTGAGCCTGAAAAAGATTTAACACAGACATAATCGCCTGGTTCTATATTGTGAAATGGACCATGGAGGCCTCGGGCTTGTGTTCCATAAGCTACTTTTTCTACCTCCCAAAGCTGTTTTTGTAAACTGATTATGTATTCAGTTAGTATCTCCTCTCCCACTTGTGTGGATGTTCCCATTTGCGTCATATAAGGCCTTCCATATAATATTTCAAAAAGACTTAATCCTTCTTTAGCCCTGGGTTTGGTTCTGATTCTTAACAGGGCTAGGGGCAGTGACTGTGGCCATAAAAGTCCAGTCTCTTGCCCCAATTTCACAATTTGTAGCTTGATTAGGTGGTTCATTTTCTCCACCTGACCACTTGTCTGAGGCCTATATGGAGTATGTAACTGCCAGTCTATTCCTCGTTTGTTGAACAACCTCTGAAATAACATGTGAGCCTCGATCTGAAGAGATTGTGGCAGGGACCCCAAACCTTGGTACAATTTCTTGTAATAAGGCCTTTGTTACCTTCCTGGCTGTCCTGGTTTGAGTGAAAACAGAACTAATTCTGTTCAGTAATTTTACTTTTCAGCTTGATTCTTCTAATTAACTGCACTTTCTGAAGTTAGCAGCCTGTTCTCACAGACAGTGTCTGCTTCTAGCATGTCGCTGTTTATGCCGGGAGCGGAGAGACACAGCAACATATAAGTTCAGCAAGAGCAGGCAAAAGAAGCTACTTTATTAATTTACAACCCCATTTTTATACCCCAGCCCCATAGGGCGATTGGTCAGCAATCACACATCTCCTAGGGTGATTGGTTAAAGTCCTACAGCACCTATTTCAAAATATTTTTACAATGTACCATAAACAAAACTTATCGAAACACCATGTGCTAGTCTAGTTTACAAAACCGTCCTACTATTTCTCATAACACGTGTGAGAAAGGCAGGGATCTCACAGGATATTGTGAGAACCTAGGAAAATTCCTCTGCTAGCAGCTTTTCAGCATCCACAATTCCCCCTTTTTGTTTAAAGACCAAAAAGGTATCGTTTGTAAACCTCTGCAGGTAGTCTTGCAGAAGGGAGAACAAACGCAGCATAAGGGATCTGCTTGGTAATGGCCAGTTACCAAACAGAGCCTAAATCGGATGCTGATAAGGGGTCGGTCTGGTAATGGCCAGTTACCAGACAGAGCCCAAATCAGATGCTGCCTTAAAATGGGCAGAGTCTCCAGTGATGCCATAGGAAATACATCTAGTAAACAAAATTCTATATAACAATTCTATCAGGTATTAATCTTAAATAGAAATTTACATCAGTTATTAATTCTAATATAGCCTTAAGGGCCTTAAATTTCTGACTCCATAACAAAAGAAACTTAAAGTTCAGTCTCTGCTTGTGGAAGGACCATCCCAGTCTCTGCTTGTGGAAGGACCATCTGCCTGATGGTCGGTATCCTGGTCATCACCAGAAGGATCATTTGGTTGATGATCTGCATTCTGGTCAGCATTCGGAGGTTGCCTGTTCTGCCTCTGGTGCCGCAGGTCAGGGCGAACGCATCTTGCAGGTAGCCACCGTACCCCAGTATCTGTGGAAACGCAAGCATACCCACGACCCCAAGCAATAAGCTCATGCGGGCCTTCCCAAGTGTTGGTGAGCAGATCCCGTACCCAGACTTTTGCCCGAGGCAGGTGCGTCTCGCCTGACGACTGCAATGAGAGAAAATGATTCAGAATAACAGGATTATTTGAATTTGGTGGCACTGTGAGATGATTGATTGTATACAAAGCTTTTTCTAGTCGGCTCTGTGGGGTTTCTCCATGCATTCCCCCTTTCTGTTTTTCCAAAACACGCTTCAAAGTGCCATGAGCGCGTTCAACAATAGCTTGGCCGGTAGGAGAATGTGGAATACCAAAAGTGTGGTCTACACCCCATAGGTGCAAGAACTGCCGCGCCTTCTGTGAGGCGTAGGCAGGACCATTATCGGTTTTCACAGCAGACGGCACGCCCAGGACCGAGAAAGCTAATTTCCAATGGGCAATGGCATCACGGCCTTTCTCTCCAGTGTGAGCAGAAGCCCACATAGCTGAGGAGAAAGTGTCGATGGACACGTGCACATATTTAAACCGGCCAAATTCAGGGATGTGCGTTACATCCGTTTGCCAAAGCTGCAAGGCTTTCAGACCTCTGGGGTTTACCCCTGGTGGCAAAGGTGCAGCGAGCCCGTGACAGTCGGCACAAGCACTGACAATGTCACGAGCCTCAGTTGGCGTTAGGTGAAACTGCTTCTGCAGGGTATGTGCACTTTGATGGAAGAAACCGTGCGATGCCTTGGCTTGTGCAATTTTGTCAGGCTGAGGCGCTACCCATGCAGGGTTGGCCAGCATGTCAGCCCTGGCATTGCCTTCTGTTATAAAACCTGGCAAACTGGTGTGGCTTCGAATGTGCAGAATGTAGTATTGATGCGCTCGAGCTTGAATTGCACACCACAAAGTTTGCAATAGTGAAAACAGAGCCGCATTATTCACTTCCTTTAGAAGTGAACAATCCAAGCGTTGGGTTATATCCGCTACATAAGCAGAATCAGTAACCAAATTCAAAGGCACCTGAGAGAACCGCTGAAAAGCCATGGCAACAGCCCTCAATTCAATCAGCTGTGCAGAGCCTGACTCGTGGCCTTCCAGCACCTGCCATTCAGATCCCTCCTTCCAGGTAACAATGGCTTTCCCTGTTTTTCCAGAACCATCCGTGAAAACGGTGGGTCCCTTCACCGGCACCCGGCTGTTTTTTGGCCGCAAGGTGAAGCTGGTCGATTTTGCCAGCTGCAGTAATTTATGGCTGGGCAGGTGGTAAGAAATCTGCCCTGAAAAATTTTGCAGCGCACTTTGCAAAGGAGCACTGTTGGCAAGGCTCCACTCAAAGTGTTCCTGCGGTGTTGGAAGAATAATTGTTGCAGGATCCGCTGCCATTAATTGCAAACACCGTTGGCGGCATTTGATTATCAGAGAAGCGATCAATTCAAACAACGTGGGTGCCGTCTTTTTCGGCTGATGAGGCAGAAAGACCCATTCTAGGACATGCAAAGGGTCAGACCATTGTGTGTTCCACTGGCCAATGATACCTGTGGGATGGAGGTCTGGAGCAGTAATGAAAACAGTGATATCAATGGAGGGATCCACTCGATAAACCTGACGAGCAGAAACAGCCTGTTGCACCTCCCGCAGCGCTTGTCGCGCTTCCGGAGTCAATTTCCGAGGTGAATTCAAATCGGGGTCCCCCTTTAAAATATTAAAAAGCGGGGAAAGTTGCGTTGTGGTTAGCCCTAGATAAGGACGTACCCAATTGATGATACCCAGCAATTTCTGAGCATCATTCAAGGTTTTAATAGAATCTGAGAATTGCACCTCTTGGTGTTGTATAGTTTGGTCCAAAATTTTGACTCCTAAATATTTCCAGGGAGGATGCTTTTGAACTTTCTCCGGAGCCACTTGCAACCCGTAGGAATGCAGAGCAGCGAGCAGCCGAGGCTGTATCCTCAGCAGCTCATCCTGGGTGGACGCTGCCACCAGGATATCATCCATGTAATGGTAGCAGTATGCATCGGGAAACTGCTCACGGACTCCGGACAAAGCTTGAGCGACATACCATTGGCAGATAGTCGGGCTGTTCTTCATGCCCTGAGGTAGAACCTTCCATTGATATCTCTTCGCAGGTTCAGCATTGTTAACTGCAGGCACAGTAAAGGCAAATTTTGGTCTGTCATTAGGATGCAAAGGAATTGTGAAAAAGCAATCCTTCAGATCAATGATCAGGATGTCCCACCCTGTTGGAATCATGGTGGGTGAGGGCATACCAGGCTGCAATGCCCCCATACCTTCCATCACTGCGTTAACTTTTCAGAGATCCTGCAAGAGTCTCCATTTCCCTGATTTCTTCTTAATTACAAAGACAGGAGTGTTCCAGGGACTAGTGGAAGGCTCAATGTGTCCCTGCTGTAACTGTTCCTGAACCAGCTGACGAAGGGCGACTAATTTCTCATTTGGTAGGGGCCACTGCGATTCCCAGATTGGTCTGTTAGTCAGCCACCGCAAAGGCAGCATAGGAAACTGTGCGCCCTTCCGCACAGTGACCCCTATCAAAAATTTGTCCCAATTCGTACCCCCCAAGCTGCCAGCACGTCCCGCCCCCAGAGGTTGACTGGAGCATTAGTAACATAAGGCCGAACTGTAGCTGTGTGTCCCTCTGGGTCTTTTACCATTACAGGTCGTTCGCTTAAATAGCTCTGTGCGGTTCCTCCTAACCCTGAAATGGCCGATCCCACAGGGGCTAAAGGCCATGAAGGAGGCCACGCAGAGAAGGAGACAATCGTTACATCAGCACCCGTATCGATCAAACCTCGAAGCTGAGTCTGGGGCGGACAAGCATTTGGCAGGACTAGGGTACATGTCATCTGTGGCCTTTGGCTAGAGATGTCTGCAGTCCAGAAGATCTGAGGAAGTCCTGTAGGTCCACTGCCGCTATCGTTGCGAACTTGTTGTTCTGTCCTGGGGACACATGACTTAAAAGGCATTAATTGAGCAATGCAAGTCTTTTCAGGGATAGTAACAGGGGGATTGGGTGTGGAAACCATAGCATGAATCTGACCTGTAAAGTCATCATCAATAGCTTCTGGGTGCACAAAGATCCCTCGGTGGGTAACATTAGGTTTTCCCACGAGCATTGCACTGAGTCCCTGACCTAGGGGTCCATATGCATTCAAAGGGACTTTATAAATACGACTAGAATCTAGGACGACTGTTGTTGTGGTGTAGACGTCGCCCCCGGCTGATCCTGGGCTGCCGTCTGTAAGGTGGCTGGGTAGGCCTGTGTCTGTGCCATTCCCTGGGGGATCACCTGCATCGAAGAGCAATTCCCCCTTTTTGCACCCCGGTGTGAGTTTCCCGACACAGGCCGACCGTCGGCATGGCGCAGAGATCTGCAGTATTCTGCACGATGACCTGGCCTACCACATCTCTTGCACTGGGGGGTCCCTGCGTTTTCCTTTTGCCTTGATTTAGCCCTTTTCCGTTTGCTCCCAGCTTTGGGCTGCTTCGGTTCACGATCAGAAGATGCGTGAACAGATGGCAGAAACGCAGCCAAAGCAGACCTTTTATGGCTCACAGACTCCACCTTAGCACAGGCTTCAATCATATCTGTGAGTGTAGGCTCCCCTGGTAGAGCATCGATGATTTTTCTACACTCATCGTTGGCATTATCTCTTGCGAATTGCGTGCGCAACATCTGCCTCAATGAGTCATCTGCAACCTGCTTCTCAAGGGCGGCAGCAACCCTTTCTACAAAGCTTAAAAATGGCTCTGTCTGCCCCTGGTGTATTTTTGTATACGATGTGTCGGGAGTAGCCGTGTTCATGGTCTTAAATAGAGCTGCCATGCCAACCTTTTGAGCTTGCTCTATGACTTGAGTGGGCCAGGTGGCCTGGAAATCAGGATTAGAGAAGTTATCAAGTCCCATAAGGGCATCTACTTCAACGTCATGTCTAATGTCAGTGGAAGGCAATTGCCTATTTTGTAGTGCAGCCTTCTCAGACATCTTTCTCCAGGTAGTCTCAAAAAATTCAAGTTGTACAGGTTTAAGTATAATCTGAGCTAAGTGCTTAATATCAAATGGAATAAGCAGATCAGCATTCAGCACTCTAAGAAGTTGCATGAGTTGAGGAGAATTAAGCCCATACTGTGCCACTTTGGATTGTAAATCTTGTACAACCTTCCAAGCAAAAACGTCATGTCTATCATGTTGACCTGAATTTGGGGCAGCCTTAAACACAGGATAGGCTTGGACATCCCTTTGTGGGGTGTTACTATCACCTTGAGTTGGTGGCACACCCTTTTGAGGTGTTACAGCAGTCTCCTGATCCCGCATAAATTCCCCTGACGTTTCTGGCAGTCCCAGTTTGTCTAAGAGATCCCAGTTGCGCTCCTCCAGAGCCCGCAATTTAACCGACTCCCAGAAACGCCTGCTGTTTCTTGGGCGGACAGTTACAGTACAGTCTGGGAGTGTCCAAGGATGGCCCTGCAGCAACCGCTTCTTCCGCTGTTCGGCTACCGCAGCCTTCCACCTTGAGGCAGGCGTGCCGTCTGTGTCACTGCCCGAACCGTCAGGCAGGGGTTTCCCGGAGGACCCCAGCACGAACAATGGAGGCGGGCAGGGCACGGGTGCCGGGCTGGAGGGCGGTACGGCGCTGGGGGCCGCAGTCGGTTGCGCAGGGGGCAGCAAGGCAGCCGGCTGGGGCGGCGCAGTTTGGGGCGCTGCCGGCGGCGCAGGCGGATCTTGTGACGGAGCCGCCTCCGCCGCTGGAGTCGGGGCCGTCAGCTCGGCCGGCGGCGCCGGAGCTGCCGTCTCCGCCTCCACCGGGGCCACCGTTTGTTCCGCCGGCGCCGCAGGTCCCGCCGCGGGAGCCGTCGGCACTTCCGCGTTCGGAATTCCCGGAGCCGGCACTTCCGGCCCGGGTCGGCCCGGCACGGCTCTCTCAGCGATCGCCCGCAGGAGCACCTCGGGCAATTCCGCGAGCTGCTGAGATATCCTCGGCAGATATTCTTCCAACATTGCCATCTGCCGCGTTAACAGCTCCTTCATGTGCGGCTGCGCCTCCGCATGGAAACCCCCAGAGAAGGGCGCATGCGCGGAGCTGCCGGGCGCCGCGGGCGCTCGTGGAAAACTCCAGGGTGGCGTGAACGCAGCGGGCGCGCGCGTAGAAAACCTGGGTGCCGCCGTGGAGCTCCAGGTCACCGTTAGACCGGGCCGGACAACTGTAGAGGCCGTGGGAACGACCGGCACTGTTATATTTGCCGAAGGGAGCGGCGCGGAGGAGACCAGAGCCACTGGGCTAAGGAGCGAGGGGCGCTCCGAGCCGTCGCTCTGCTTAAGCGTTTCCGCGAGCTGCTCTGCAGGCGTCGGGTATTTGGGGGGAACATAATCCCGGGGCCAGGTGTCTTGCCCCTGAGCGGGCTGTAGGACCGGCACCGGGTCCTGTGGGGCCGGAGACGGCTCCTCGGTGCGGTTGCCGTCGGCTGCTACACTGAGTTCAGCAGCGTCCCCCTCTGAAGCCGGCACCCCTCCCCCGTCGCCAGTTTCAGACTTTCGGAGCACAGCAAATACAGCTCTCCAAGTGCGAAACAAGTCCATCAGCGTGTCGTCCCCGTCGGGGAGCTCATGAAGGAGCCTGGTGCCCAGCTGCCGTCACAGCTTTAAATCAAAGGCGGTGTCAGAGCTCAGGAGAAACTGGTGCTCAGCTGCCCATTGCAAAAGAGCGCGGAGGGCGTCCTCCGCAACAGCGCTCTTTTTGGTAGCCAGGAAATTCTTCCAGGCCAACAGCACCACGCTTTCTCTCAAGTCACAAGTCCCCATCTCGGCAGGGCTTTTCTAATACCCCGGTGCCTGGACTGGTCCCGGCCGCGAACCTCGGAGCTGGGGGGGAGAAGGAGGGGGGGGTTGCGTACCTCCCGAGAGCTGCTCGGCTTCGGCTGGTGCGGGTCGGACACGTCGCGGGTCACCAAATGTCGCTGTTTATGCCGGGAGCGGAGAGACGCAGCAACATATAAGTTCAGCAAGAGCAG
>JANVCC010009217.1:32241-105827 GCA_025345505.1 Todiramphus chloris collaris
CCCCCCCAACGAGCCCTGCTGCTGCTGCTGCTGCTCCTCCTGTTCTCAAAACAAGCGCTGCTGCTGCTCCAACTCCCACAACAAGCACTGGAGCTGTTCCAGCTCCAGCAGCAAAGCCGGCAGCTACACCGACAGCTACTGTGTCCACTCCCACTCAAACTGTACCTGTACAAGTTGCTCCTGTGAAGAAAAGAAAACAAACAACACAGCCAAGTCCAGCAACAGAACAGGGAGAGGGTCCTTCTCAAGCTGAATCTGAGTATGAGTCAGAACCAGATGCAAAGCCTGATGCCACTGCGACTGGAAAGAAACACCTAACAAAAACAGATCGCCCAGTGTGGTCAGATGACAGTGGAGCAGGTCCTTCTAAAGCAAACCCATCAGATGTGGAGTCATCAGATGCAGAGGGTACCAACAAATCTTTACCTACAAAGGAGATGAGAAATCTGAGAAAGGACTATAGCCGTCATGAAGGTGAGCCACTGATCACTTGGCTACTCCGATGCTGGGATAATGGGGCTTACACCATCAAACTGAATGGCAGAGAAGCCAGGCAGCTGGGATTCCTGGCCAGAGATGGAGGCATTGATCAAGAGCTTGCAAGAAAGAGCAACACCATCAGTCTCTGGAGAAGACTCTTGTCAGCTGTAAAATCCAGGTACCCCTATAAGGAGGACATCGATTGCCGTCCAAGCAAATGGAACACCATGGAGAAAGGTATTAAATACTTGAGAGAATTAGCTGTGCGACAGGTGATCTATGGTGACAGGCAAATAGTGAACCCTGATGCAATCCCATGCCAGCGACCCATCTTGCAGAAGTTTGTGCGGAGTGCCCCACCAGCGTATTCCCACACATTGTCAACATTGGTCTGGGGAACAGACGATGAAGAGGTACCAACTGTGACAGAAGTGGCCAAGAGAGCACGACAGTATGAAGACAATGTCTCTGGTCCTCTACAGGTCCGTGTATCAGCCCTGGAAACGATGGCTAAGGAAACCAAGAGATCACTTGAAAAACTGGTTGCAAAAATAGAGAGAAGGGAGAAAAGATCTTATTCATCCCCTGAGTGGACCCGTGTTGAAGCCACTAGGAGAATGCGCTCTTCTTCGAGACCAGCTAAACAGGAACAATACATGTCACGACGTACCCTGTGGTCTCTTCTCCGTGCCTTTGGAGAGAATATGAGCAGATGGGATGGGAAACCTACCACTGCTCTACAGGCACGAGTACTCTACTTACAAGGTAAACCAAGAAGAAGAGAGAATTCTTTCAGAAGGCAGGCTGCTCCAGTTTATGAGCAGTCCTTTGGTCCAACTACATGGGCCTCAGGTCAATACGTGAGTAGGGGGAATGAAAATGTGACTCCTGTAATCAATAATAATCCTGTAAATAGTGTAAATCCTGTAAATAATGCAAATCCTATGAACTCCATGTACCCTGTTAACCAGATGAACCAAGTAAACCCAGTTACTAATTATGGACAATACCCTCGGAATTAGAGGGGCCCTGCCTCCAGCCAGGTGGAGGAGAGGGACAACAGAGTTTATTGGACTGTGTGGATTCGATGGCCTGGCACGTTAGAACCACAAAAATATAAAGCCCTTGTAGATACTGGTGCACAGTGCACCCTATTGCCATCGAATTATCAAGGGACTGAATCTATTACCATTACTGGAATAACAGGAGGATCTCAAGAACTGACTGTAGTAGATGCTGAAGTAAGTCTAACTGGGAATAAATGGGAAAAGCACCCTATAGCGACTGGTCCAGATGCTCCGTGCATCCTTGGCATAGACTTCCTCAAGAAAGGGTATTATAAGGACCCAAAAGAGTATTGATGGGTCTTTGGTATAGCAGCTGTAGAGACTGAGGACAAGAAACAGCTGACTGTCCTACCTAACCTTTCAGAGGAGTCTGCCATTGTGGGTAAGATGAAAGTTGAGGATCAAAAGGTGCCAATTGCTACTGGAATGGTGCATCGACGACAATATCGCACCAACCGAGACTCTTTAGCTCCTATCCAGAAGCTGATCCGTCAACTAGAGAGTCAAGGGGTGGTTAGCAAAACTCACTCACCCTTTAACAGCCCTATATGGCCGGTGCGGAAATCTAATGGGGAATGGAGATTAACAGTGGATTATCGTGGCCTCAATGAGGTTACGCCAGCAATGAGTGCTGCCATGCCAGACATGTTGGAACTCCAGTATGAACTGGAGTCCAAGGCCGCTAAGTGGTATGCTACCATTGACATTGCTAATGCATTTTTCTCTATTCCAATAGCACCAGAGTGTAGGCCTCAGTTTGCTTTCACCTGGAGAGGTGTCCAATACACCTGGAATCGACTGCCCCAGGGGTGGAAACACAGCCCTACCATTTGCCATGGACTGATCCACACTGCACTGGAGAAAGGTGGAGCTCCAGAACACCTGCAATACATTGATGACATCATTGTGTGGGGTAACACATCAGAAGAAGTTTTTGAGAAAGGTAAGAAAATAATTGAAATCCTTTTAGACGCTGGTTTTGCCATAAAAAGAAGCAAGGTCAAGGGACCTGCACGAGAGATCCAGTTTTTAGGAATCAAATGGCAAGATGGGCGTCACCAGATCCCAATGGATGTGGTTAACAGAATAACAGCAATGTCCCCACCAACTAACAAGAAGGAAACACAAACCTTCTTAGGTGCTGTAGGTTTCTGGAGAATGCACATTCCTGGTTACAGTCAAATTGTAAAACCTCTCTATGAAGTGACTCGAAAGAAAAACAATTTTAATTGGGGTCCTGAACAAAAACAGGCCTTTGAACAGATCAAACAAGAGATTGTACATGCAGTAGCCCTTGGTCCAGTCCGAACTGGACAGGACATTAAAAATGTGCTCTATACTGCAGCTGGGAATAATGGTCCTACCTGGAGCCTCTGGCAGAAAGCACCAGGGGAAACTCGAGGTCGACCCCTAGGATTTTGGAGTCGAGGATACAAAGGCTCCGAGGCCAACTATACTCCAACTGAAAAAGAAATATTGGCAGCATATGAAGGAGTTCGAGCTGCTTCAGAAGTGATCGGTACCGAAGCACAGCTCCTCCTAGCACCAAGGTTACCAGTCCTAAACTGGATGTTCAAGGGTAAATTCCCTTCCACTCATCATGCCACCGATGCCACATGGAGTAAGTGGGCTGCATTAATCACACAGAGAGCTCGAATAGGGAACCTCAGTCGTCCAGGAATCTTAGAGGTGATCATGGATTGTCCAGAAGGTAAAGACTTTGGCATGCCACCAGAACAGGTGGTGACACGTGCTGAAGAAGCCCCACCATACAATCAGTTATCAGATAATGATAAGCAATATGCTCTGTTTACTGATGGATCTTGCCGTCTTGTAGGAAACCATCAGAAGTGGAAAGCTGCTGTTTGGAGTCCCACACGACAAGTAACAGAAGCAGCTGAGGGAGTAGGTGAATCAAGTCAGTTTGCAGAGGTAAAAGCCATCCAACTGGCCTTAGATATTGCTGAGCGAGAAAAGTGGCCAGTGCTCTATCTCTACACTGACTCATGGATGGCAGCAAATGCCTTGTGGGGATGGCTAAAACAGTGGAAGCAGAATAACTGGCAGCGCAGAGGTAAACCCATTTGGGCTGCCACACTGTGGCAAGACATTGCTGCTCGGATAGAGAAATTAGTTGTAAAAGTCCGTCACGTGGATGCCCACGTACCTAAACATCGAGCCACTGAGGAACATCAAAACAACCAGCAACTGGATCAGGCTGCTAAAGTGTTCCAGACAGACTTAGACTGGGAATATAAAGGTGAACTGTTTTTAGCTCGGTGGGCTCATGATACTTCAGGACATCAGGGAAGAGATGCAACATACAAATGGGCACGTGACCGAGGCGTGGATTTAACCATGGACGCTATTGCGCAGGTTATCCATGACTGTGAAACATGCGCCACAATCAAACAAGCAAAACGGTTAAAACCTTTGTGGTATGGGGGACGATGGTCCAAGTATAAGTATGGGCAGGCCTGGCAGATTGATTACATCACACTGCCCCAAACCCGCCAGGGTAAGCACTATGTGCTTACAATGGTGGAAGCAACCACTGGCTGGCTGGAAACCCATCCTGTACCTCACGCCACTGCCCGGAACACCATCCTGGGCCTGGAAAAGCAGATCCTGTGGCGACATGGTACTCCAGAGAGAATTGAGTCTGACAATGGGACTCATTTCAAGAACAATCTCATAGACAATTGGGCCAAAGAGCATGGTATCGAGTGGGTGCATCACATCCCCTATCATGCACCAGCCTCTGGGAAAAGTGAACGATACAATGGATTGTTAAAAACTACTTTAAAGGCAATGGGGGGTGGAACCTTTAAAAACTGGGACAAGCATTTAGCACAAGCCACCTGGTTAGTCAACACCAGAGGATCCATCAATCGAGCTGGTCCTGCTCAGTCAGACCCATTACACACAGTAGAAGGGGATAAAGTCCCTGTGGTGTATGAAAGGAATCTGTTGGGGAAAACTGTTTGGGTATTTCCTGCTTCGGGCAAAGGCAAACCCATTCGCGGGACTGCTTTCG
This sequence comes from Todiramphus chloris collaris, assembly GCA_025345505.1. Taxonomy (NCBI): domain Eukaryota; kingdom Metazoa; phylum Chordata; class Aves; order Coraciiformes; family Alcedinidae; genus Todiramphus; species Todiramphus chloris. The sequence goes on from JANVCC010009217.1 coordinate 36,826, forward strand.
CTCAAGGACCTGGAAGTACTTGGTGGGTGATGATGGAAGATGGTGAAGTACAGTGTGTACCTCAAGGAAATTTAACCCTGGGTGAGAATACTCGATTCAAAGCTGTATATTAATTGCATAATACTAACAGTATTCAATAAGTGTCTTTCAGGATAACATCATGGTGATGACAAGAGCTAGCCTCATCAAGTGGTGTCCAGTAACCTCCTGAGATGAATCTGCAACCTGTGGACACGAACTGTGATGAATTCCATCTTTGAGAGACTGTTACAATGGATGGAAATCTACAATCATGAACTCAATGAACTATTCTATATAAAGAAATGATAACCTAGTGATGGGTATGACGTAAATGGTATGGAATAAGGGGTGGAATGTCCTGGTTTGAGTGAAAACAGAACTAATTCTGTTCAGTAATTTTACTTTTCAGCTTGGTTCTTCTAATTAACTGCACTTTCTGAAGTTAGCAGCCTGTTCTCACAGAAAGTGTCAGCTTCTAGCAGTGATAACACCTTATGTTTAGAGTTACTACTAAGGATTGGTATGCAGACCAAGGCCACTGCTGGGTCCTGTGTACCACATTGGGGGGTGCAGGAAGTGGAAGGCTGCACCTTCAGGGAGGAGCGGACAGGACGGGTGACTCTAAACTGACCAGCGAGGTATTCCATCCCATATACGCCATATTTGGTCTAGAGCTGAGGGACCCGAAGGGTCTCTGGGCTCTTCTCTCCCCTTTTGGACTGCTTTGCCAGCTTTTGCTTGGCTTGGCTTGAGTTCTCTCTTGGTTCCTTCCTCGGAGCACCCAAGGAGGACTGCCTTCGATCCGATCTGTGTGTTCCTGAACCCAGTACCAGAATCCAGCTCCTGAACACAGCTCCCGTTTGCTGCGGGGCCCAGTCTGGGACTCCCCCGGAGCCTGCACAACATCAGTGGTGACGGTGATATAATTACCATCAGGGGGGTTGGGTTCGATACTGTTTTTGTATATATTTGTATATATTCCATTTTTATAATTATTATTTTCCTTTTCATTAAAGCTGTTCTAGTTTCCTTTTCTAATCGCTAAGTCTCTCTCCCTTATTCCCTTTCTCTTCCCCTTTGGGGAGGGAGGGGGGTTAACAGAGAGCGTCTGTTATAGGTTTAAGGGGCTGCCCTGACCCTAAACCACGACACTGGCCTTATTAGTCTGGCAAGGGAACGCCTCTGGCCATCCTGAAAAGGTATTTGTTAGAACTAACAAATATTGGAACCCCCTTTTTCTTGGAAGTTCCAAAAAGTCAATTTGCCATTGTTGTCCTAGGTAATTTCCTTTCCCTATCTGTCCTAACAGACCTTTTGAGCCTGTGTGGGAATTATTTTGTAAACACACTTCACACTGTTGTGTTACCTATCTGATTGTAGTATATAAATTTTGAGCAACTATATGTTGGTTCAGATACTTATATAATGCCTCCGCCCCAAAATGTGTTTTTCTATGCTCTGCCATCACCACAGCCCATAACAGCATCAATGGTACTATTATTTTACCTTGTGAAGTCTTTGCCCATTTACCCTTTTCCATGTCCCCACCTAAATCCTCAATTAACTTCTAATCTTCCTTTGAATACCTGGTCTCACAATCAATTTGTCTTTTACTGTCTGGGATCAAGGATTGCACATCCTCACAACAAGCCTTGGCCACTCTTTTTGCCTCACAGTCTGCCATCGAGTTACCCAGATCTTGAGCAGTTGTTCCTTTCTGGTGAGCTTTACAGTGCATAATGGCCACCTTCTCTGGCGACTGAACTGCTTCCAGGAGTTTGAGAATTTCTTTATCATGCTTTATATGCTTCCCCTGGGTAGACAAAAGTCCCATTTCCTTCCAGATTGCTCCATGGGCATGTAATACCCCAAATGCATATTTAGAGTCCGTCCAAATATTAATCCTTTTTCCTTTTGCCAATTCCAGCGCTCAAGTCAAGGCTATTATTTCTGCCTTTTGTGCTGAGGTGCCTGGAGCGAGATCTCTGGACTCTATTACCTGTTCTGTAGTGGTTACCGCATATCCTGCTTTGTGGGTGCCTTGTCGAACAAAGCTGGTTCCGTCAGCGTACCAGGAGTCTTCAGCATCTTCTAGCGGCTCCTCTTTCAAGTCTGGTCAGCTAGAATATCCTACCTCAATGGTCTCCAGGCAATCATGTATCACTGGATGCCCACGAGTACAGCTGAGAAAAGGTGCTGGATTGACAATGTTAGTAACCAGTATCCACATCATCCTGCTCCACCAGAATGGCCTGGTACCTAAGGAACCTGTACGGTGATAGCCAGTGTCCCCCCTCTGCCTCCAATACCGCAGATACAGTGTGGGAGACCAATACTGGAATCCTCTGGCCCAGTGTGAACTTTCATGCCTCTTGGATGTTAAGCACTGCTGCAGCTATTGTTCTTAAACAACTGGGCCATCCTTTACTAACTTCATCAAGTTGTTTAGAGAAATAGGCCACTGCCCTTTGGTATGGTCACAGATTTTGGGCCAGAATTCCCAAGGCTATTCCCTGTTTTTCATAAGAGAATAACCAGAAGGATTTGGTAGTGTCTGGTAACCCTAAAGCAGGAGCTCTCATCAGTTCTTGTTTTAACTGATGGAAATCTTGCTCAGCCTCCCTATTCCAGATGAGGCTTTTTGACTTTGTTTTTAAAAGTTCATAAAGTGGTTTTACCAAAAGTCCATAGTTGTATACCCACAAACGGCACCACCCCGCCGCACTGCCTAGCTTGCTCAGCTCGGCCTACGGCTGTGGGGTCCGATGCTCACAAAGAACCAGCGTGCCCCAGTTCCCCTGGCTGGGAACAGTTTGCATCAGCGAGCAGTCCAAAAAGCCGCTACAAGGACAAAGATGAAAGAGCTGGAGATTCTGTAGCTTTTTTTCCAAGTTTATTTCTCTGTCCCATGGGACAGGGCGTGTCACTTGAAGGGAAGCTGGACAGAAAAACTCACTTTCTTTGTCTCGGGACGGTGATTATAGTGGGGTACAAAGTGCAGGGGATACACCTGAGCCAACCAACCAGGGGTTGACGACGCACGACAGGAGACCAATAGAGACATCTCAGGGGAGAATCAAAGTTACACTAACTTATCAAAATACACGAGCCTGTAACAGAGTTCCAGACTTAGTGACGTGGGATAAGACGTGGCCGAAAGGAGTGAATGTTGCTATGGCACAGACCTCTCTCCTGATTCGTCCTTAGAGGTCGAGGGAAAGTCGAACCACTGAGGGCTGGACAAGGGCTGCACCATAGGAACACCACCCTGTCATGCCTAAGAATGTATGAAGTTCTTTAGCGGTGTGTGGTCTGGGGGTTTGGTAAATGGCTTCCTTTCTTGCAGTCCCTAAGCTTCATTGTGCAGCGGTGATCTCATATCCAAGGTAGGTTACTTGCTGATGAGCCACCTGGGCCTTCTGGAGAGACTCAATAACCATTTAGTCCAAGAAAATTCAGCAAACTGACTGTTCATCCCATACACATGTCCCTTGTTTCAGTGGCCACTAATAATTCGTCCACATACTGCAATACCACCCCTATTCCAGGTGGACGTTCGTATTGTTCCATGTCTTTGGCTAGTTGGTTCCCAAAAAGGGTGTGTCTGTTCTTAAATCCTTGTGGTAATACCGTCCATGTGAGTTGTGTTCTCCAGAATCTAGGTTTTACCATTCGAAGGCAAACAAGGGCTGGCTCTCCAAACTCAGGGGCACGCAGAAGAAGGCATCCTTCAGATCCGATATGGTAAACCAATCCAATTCAGATATTAATTTAGTCAATAATGTATATGGATTTGCCACTACTGGATATAAATCCTCAGTTATCCTATTGGTGTCCCTCAGATCCTGCACTATCCTGTAACGTCTGGTTTCTTAACTGGCAGGATAGGAGTGTTATATTCTGATTCACACTCTGTTAGCAATCCATATTTTATAAACTGTTCAATTATTGGTTGAATTCCTTTTTTGTCTTCTAATTTGAGAGGGTACTGTTTAATCTTTACCAGCTAGGTCCCTAGTTTCACTTTCACCTCTACTGGGGAGGCAGACTTTGCCCTCCCAGGTATTTCTGATGCCCATACTCCTGCAAATACTTGGTCTTTTATCTCCTCAGGTACCTCAGCTTTGATGGGGGTGCTAATGAGAGCCAAGCTTATGATTTTAATCAACTGTTCATTCCCTACCTTAAATTCTATTTTTCCTTTTTCAAATTTTATCTCTGCTCCCAATTGTTCCAAAGGCTAATAATGGCTTGGGTGACTTCGGCATATACAAAAATTTATGTATCCCTAGCTTCTTACCTAATTTGAATTTGAGGGGCTTTAAGAAATATGCCTTTTCACTTTGGACAGTGGCTCCCTTTACTGTTACAAAGTCATTATCCATGGGTGTCAGAGCTTGATTAAAAACTGAATATGTTGCTCCAGTGTCAATTAAAATTTCCATGTATTCTCGTTGTTCCCCTAGTGTAGTGTGCAGGGACAGACTCTGACAGCACAGCTAATATGGTTGTAATCAGAAGTCACTTTATTAAGTGCAACAGGCTATATTTATACACGAGACAATACTGATCATGCACCCAGGTCACTTCTAATTGGCCCCACACTCAAACCCAGAGTCTCTCCATGCACACTTCAAACACGTATTATTGCCTGGAAATTCTCTTGGTTTTCCTCCTTCAGCACCCTGTTTTTTTCCTCTTACCCTCCTGTTTTTCCAGGTGCTCTGCTTTTCTCATCCTCAGTCTTATCTCCTCAAGGTCAGGGCAGTGTTGTCTGTTTTTCAGCCTTCCAGGCCTTAGCATAACTATTTCTAGCTAACAACTATTTCTGTCCCGCTCTTATCAATGCCTACAATTCCCCCTTTTTTATTTTATATGACTTGCCCTTGTTCTCACAGGTATAGTTGCTACATGATATAGTTCTATTCCTAAACCTATAACAACCTTAACTATTATAGCTACAACAATTATCCCCAATGCACTTTGTTTCCCCATACTCACTATCCCTATTCTAAATCAGTTATGACTATACTATTCTTACTACGACTAGTTATAATTATACTATTTCTGAATACTATTCTCTTACACTTATTCAAGATTACTTTTACCATTATAGATATGTGTATTACTCTCGGGATCCTGCGGTGTTCTGCGACGCATTGTGTCCCTCAGACAATCCAGGAATTCGGATGGTGACTCGGAAGGACCCTGTTTTACTGCATACAAAGCTGACCAATTTATGGTTTTGGGAATGGCCCTCTCCACCCCTTTTACTATCCATTCTTGGTAACCTTTTAAATTTCCTAATTCAGCTGTTCTATTCGGATTCCAGTGTGGTTCCTGGAGTGGGAAATAATCTTTTACATCTAATTGTTGTGTTTTATAATAATCCTCTGCCAAATCTTTTGCTGTTTTCCAAAACTAACTGGTTTTCTGTTTCTGGTAGTCCTCCCAATAGTAATTGTATATCGCTCCAATCTGGATTATGCTGTATTATTATGAGTTGCAAGCGTTCAGCGGTACCCCGTGGATCACTTCGATAATTTTTGGCAATTTTATACCATGCATCTAGGTCAGCACTAGAGAAAGGTACTCTAATCAACATTGTGTCCCCATCAGGTGCCACTGCCTCTCCCAATACCTGCTTCCTTGTTCAGGAAGAAACAGGACTGCCCAGGGGAGAGGGATGTGGTGTTCCTTCTGAAGATGCATCCTCTTCCTGTCTCCTAGGGGGAGGCTTAAGCAAATCGGTTAGTTCATCATTGTCTTGTCCCGGAGGCGCTTCCTGATAGACTTTGTCTGGCCTTGTACATCTCTGGCCTATACTACACGAGGAACAACACCGCTTAATTTTTCCTTGGCGTTTTTTATCTTCTTTCTCAAGAGCTAACACCATAGGATCACTGGGGGGTTTAAGTCCACATGCTCTCTGCCATTCAGGGCAATTTCGGTGATCGAAAAATGCTTCTGCGTAAGAAATCTCGCCCCACTTGTCTTCCCCTCTCAAAAATTTCATTAGCTGTATCAGGGTGTTATAATCTAAAGTTCCATTAGGTGGCCACCTTTCTCATTCTTCTGATCTATACAGTGGCCACCATTGGTTACAATACTTTACAAGATTTCTTTTACTCTCGGTGCCTCCAGTTCCTACTATCTTTTTCCAATGTGTCAAAACACAGACAAGAGGGCTTGCTCTAGGGATTTCTTTACTCTGTTCGGTTCCCATCCTGTGCAGAGTTCGAGTTCACTCAGATACTGTGCCACCCACTCCGGGTTAAAAAGCCTTTACCACTTCCTCTCAATCCTTTCTTCACCCCTCCTCGCAGTTCTTTCCAAACCTCAAGTACCAAATGAGACTTCCCACACACAAACTTTAAAATGTCTATCTCAGAATCAACCACACTAAAGTGTCTCCAATAACACTGAGAGCATAAGCTCTGTTGCCTGTCAAAAGAACAATACCACCTCTTCTTACAAATTTTACACTGTATTAATATCCACACAGCATTGCTAAAAATAAAAATAAAAAAAAAATCTAGTGGATCCACAAAAACAAGTTATTCCATATAATTTCCAAAACCTTAATCCTCTACCTCTAACTTCTCACCTAACCACAATTCTAATTTTATTAACACAAAAATCAATAATCTAGCACCGCTCCAAACAAATGTTTCCATACAACACACTCAAACAATACACAGTAACATACGCACCTCCGATCTACAACAACATCCAACAGCAATCAAACAGCTACTAGCAGACACAACATTCAACTTCAGGGTCCCGCTTACTTGTTTTTCAACAAGGTCTGGCAGAAACACCCCCCCTTGGAGTTACCCGACCCACCCCAGGGTCGCTCGTGGCCGCTCTATCGGATGGCGACTGTACCTTCCCGGCTTCCATAGCCGTCTGCTTGCAAGCACTACCTTTACCTACACAGGGACTATGCTGTGCGCCAGACGTCTCTGCGCGGCTTATCAGCAGCCCTGGCCCCGCATACGACTTCCAGGCACCCTAGATCCAAAACATACCGTTTATCCGTAGTCCCAGCAGGTTTCTGTCTGTCCCCGCAGGGAGCGAGCAGAGAGGCGGAGGTCCACCGGGAAAGCCCCGGGGCGAGCCCAGGATGTCCGCTCCTCAGCCGATCCTGCAGCCGGATAGAGTTCCTCCTGACTGTCTCGCCAAAATGATACACGGAAAAACTCCACTACTGAATAAGTAGTAAAGAAGGTATGTTTATTCCAGCGCTGGGACGCATGGGGATAATTTCTCCAAAGTCATGCGCGCCCCCAGCTGCTTTCAGCTCAGTATATATCGGGTTACATGTTCCATATTCATTAAGTTTCACAATAGGCCTATACATATTCGTTACCTAGCCCCGCCCAGCCTCGCTTCATATTGGTCATATGACCCAAAAGTTATTTGCATCTGCATTGCCCTTGTGCAGTGTCGTCTGGTGGTCGTGGATAGGGGTCCCCGGGATGAAGTAAGAGTCTTCCTCAGATGAAGTAAAGAGTCTTCCTCATTCTAAACTTTTCACCTCACTTTTCTGCGCATGCTCTTTATGTCCCAGGCCCGAGTTCAAACCTCAAGGCTGGTTTAGGCTGGTTTATGTTGTTTTCAAGTTTGAGAACAAGGACCCGGTTTGAGGCTCTCCCCGTTATCAGTAACTCCTTAGTCTCTCATTCTGCTTTGGTAGACATAACAGATGTTGAGCTAGCTGTGTGCATTGCCCTTGGAACATATCTTCCCAGTAAATCATTTAGTCTCTGTCTCCCCCCCGATTCACAACTATTTCTGTCCTACTCTTATCAATCCCAGAATTCACCCTTTTTTATTTTATATGACGTGCCCTTGTTCTCACAGGTATAGTTGCTACATGATATGGTTCTATTCCTAAACCTATAACAACCTTAACTATTATAGCTACAACAATTATCCCCAATGCACTTTGTTTCCCCATACTCACTATCCCTATTCTAAATCGCTTATGACTATACTATTCTTACTATATATTCTTACTACATATTCTTCTTACTTATTCTTATTCTTACTTATTCTATTATTACTTATCTTCTATATATTATTCCTACTATATATTCTTATTATTACTTATTCTTATACTTATTCTACTTCTATATATTATTCTTACTATATATTCTTATACTATTCTTAGTTATACTAATTCTGAATACTATCCTATTACACTGTCACGGTTTAGGATCGCGGCAGCCCCTTAGACCTATAACAGACGCTCTGTGTTAACCCCCCTCCCTCCTCAGAGGGGAAAGAGAAAGGGAATAAGGGAGTGAGACTTAGCAATTAGAAAAGAAAACTAGAACAGCTTTAATGAAAATGAAATTAATAATTATAAAAATGGAATATATACAAAACCAGTATCGAACCCAACCCCCCTGATGGTAGTTACATCACCGTCACCACTGATGCTGTGGAGCAGGCACCGGGGAAGTCCCAGACTGGGCCCCGCAGCAGACGGGAGCTGTGTTCAGGAGCTGGATTCTGGTACTGGGTTCAGGAACATGCAGACCGGATCGAAGGCAGAACGGACAGAGTCCTCCTTGGGTGCTCCGAGGAAGGAACCAAAAGAGGACCCGAGCCAAGCCAAGCAAAAGCAGTCCAAGAGGGGAGAAGAGCCCAGAGACCCCTTGGATCCCTCAGCTCTAAACCGAATATCGCGTATATGGGATGGAATACCTCCTCAGTCAGTTTAGAGTCACCCGTCCTGTCCGCTCCTCCCTGAAGGTGCAGCCTTTCACTTTCTGCATCCCCCAGTGTGATACACAAGACCCAGCAGTGGCCTTGGTCTGCATACCAATCCTTGGTAGTAACTCTAAACATGAGAGGTTATCACTGCTAGAAGCAGACACTGTCTGTGAAAACAGGCTGCTAACTTCAGAAAGTGCAGTTAATTAGAAGAACTGAGCTGAAAAGTAAAATTACTGAACAGAATTAGTCCTGTTTTCACTCAAACCAGGACATTCCACCCCTTATTCCATACCATTTATGTCATACCCATCACTAGGTTATCATTTCCTTTCTATATAACAGTTCATTGAGTTCATGATTGTAGATTTCCATCCACTGTAACACTGTCTCAAAGATGGAATTCATCACAGTTCGTGTCCACAGGTTGCAGATTCATCTCAGGAGGTTAATGGACGCCACTTGATGAGGCTAGCTCCTGTCATCACCATGATGTTGTCCTGAAAGACACTTAGTGAACACTGTTAATATTTTGCAATTAATATACAGCATTGACTCAAGTATTCTCAGCAGGAGTTAAATTTCCTTGAGGTACACACTGTACTTCACCATCTTCCATCATCACCCACCAAGTACTCCCAGGTCCTTGAGCGAAAGCAGTCCCGCGAATGGGTTTGCCTTTGCCCGAAGCAGGAAATACCCACACAGTTTTCCCCAGCAGATTCCTTTCATACACCACAGGGACTTTATCCCCTTCTACTGTGTGTAATGGGTCTGACTGAGCAGGACCAGCTAGATTTATAGATCCTCTGGTGTTGACTAACCAGGTGGCTTGGGCTAAATGCTTGTCCCAGTTTTTAAAGGTTCCACCCCCCATTGCTTTTAAAGTAGTTTTTAACAATCCATTGTATCGTTCAATTTTCCCAGAGGCTGGTGCATGATAAGGGATGTGATACACCCACTCGATACCATGCTCTTTGGCCCAATTGTCTATAAGATTGTGTTTGAAATGAGTCCCATTGTCAGACTCAATTCTCTCTGCAGTACCATGTCACCACAGGATCTGCTTTTCCAGGCCCAGGATGGTGTTCCGGGCAGTGGCGTGAGGTACAGGATGGGTTTCAAGTGTTACTTCCACCATTGTAAGCACATAGTGCTGACCCTGGCGTGTTTGAGGCAGTGTGATGTAATCAATCTGCCAGGCCTGCCCATACTTATACTTGGACCATTGTCCCCCATACCACAAAGGTTTTAACCGTTTTGCTTGTTTGATTGCGGCGCATGTTTCACAGTCATGGATAACCTGCGCAATAGCGTCCATGGTTAAATCCACCCCTCGGTCACGTGCCCATTTGTATGTTGCATCTCTTCCCTGATGTCCTGAAGTATCATGAGCCCACCGAGCTAAAAATAGTTCACCTTTATGTTCCCAGTCTAAGTCTATCTGGAACACTTTAGCAGCCTGATCCAGTTGCTGGTTTTTTTGATGTTCCTCAGTGGCTCGATGTTTAGGTACGTGGGCATCCACGTGACGGACTTTTACAGCTAGTTCTCTATCCGAGCAGCAATGTCTTGCCACAGTGTGGCAGCCCAAATGGGTTTACCTCTGTGCTGCCAGTTATTCTGCTTACACTGTTTTAACCATCCCCACAAGGCATTTGCTGCCATCCATGAGTCAGTGTAGAGATAGAGCACTGTCCAGTTTTCTCGCTCAGCAATATCTAAGTCCAATTGGATGGCTTTTACCTCTGCAAACTGATTTGATTCACCTACTCCCTCAGCTGCTTCTGTTACTCGTCGTGTGGGACTCCAAACAGCAGCTTTCCACTTTTGATGGTTTCCTACAAGACGGCAAGATCCATCGGTAAACAGAGCATATTGCTTATCATTATCTGATAACTGATTATATGGTGGGGCTTCTTCAGCACGTGTTCTGGTGGCATGCCAAAGTCTTTACCTTCTGGCCAATCCATGATCACCTCTAAGATTCCCGGATGACTGAGATTCCCTATTCAAGTTCCAATGCATCCCACTTAATCCATGTGTTATCGGTGGCATGATGAGTGGAAGGGAATTTACCCTTGAACATACAGTTTAGGACTGGTAACCTTGGTGCTAGGAGAAGCTGTGCTTCAGTACCGATCACTTCTGAAGCAGCTCGAACTCCTTCATATGCTGCCAGTATCTCCTTTTCCGTTGGAGTATAGTTGGCCTCGGAGTCTTTGTAATCTTGACTCCAAAATCCTAGGGGTTGACCTCAAGTTTCCCCTGGTGCTTTCTGCCAGAGGCTCCAAGTAGAACAATTATTCCCAGCTGCAGTATAGAGCACATTTTTAATGTCCTGTCCTGTTCGGACTGTCCCAAGGGCTCCTGCATGTACAATCTCTTGTTTGATCTGTTCAAAGGCCTGTTTTTGTTCAGGACCCCAATTAAATTTGTTTTTCTTTCGAGTCATTTCATAGAGAGCTTTTACAATCTGAATGTAACCAGGAATGTGCATTCTCCAGAAAACTCAAACCAGGACAAGATGTCATGAGTTAGATATGCAGGTAAGTCATCTTGAAATTGAGATAAAAAGTATATTAATTCTTGCACAGATGAAGAAAGGGATTATTGTGGAAAATTGCCTTTTATATTAAAAAAAAAAAAAATCCTCAATTACTGTATTTCTTTACCTGTGTTAGCAGAGCAAAAGGTCCTTGTCCACCTATATTGACTCAATTATGTCAGTATTAAGGTGATTGGCATTGACAAAGTTTTTTTGCATTCAAGCTGCATTACTCAACTGATGTGTTACAGACATCCTAGAGGAGTTTTGCTGGTATCATGATTTCAGTTAAAATTTACAACCAAATCAGAGTTACTCTAGACTATCACCTATGTATAAACTAAGTTTTACTTTAAACTGAGCATATCTGATCTGGAAGTCATCAACAGACTAAATATGGAACCCAGAAGAGCCATTTCAATCAGTTCCTATTTTGGTGTATAATTTGGCTTTTAGCCAAGCAATAATGACCAGAATTAATGAAGCCTTGTGCCTTATTGATTTGTGTTTGACAACTCATTGATTTTGTTGTTGGATGCAAGTTCTGATCAAAACTTTCCTTTCTTTGGGATATTTATAGTCTTTCTTTTCCCCTCCTACCTACATTTTGATTGTATAGCATCTAATAATATGAGCTTATGCTTCAGATGTTCTTTGAGTCACAGCACTTTGACTTCTCTGCTCCACTGCCTGTTCTCATGAAGCTGGAAGAAATTTAATTGTCTTTGGGACGTCTGTTCCTGTTTCAAGTCCATTTGCAACTGTCCATAGGAATAAAAAAACTTATTGGAGAGGCATGGCCATGAGAGACTTGAATATTCTATGTGATAGCATAAACATTGTTTCCTTTGGAAAACATGTTAAAAACATTACTATGGGGTGCTAGAGTGTGTGTATGGGAGTGGTAGTGCTTGAAAAGTGTGCAGACTTTAATGCAGTGAAATAATTTTCTTTCATAGCTAAGATATTTTTCTTTAGATATTTATGAGAAATAAAGTTGATAATGCTGTTTTTATATACTCATTGAATCAGTTAGGTTGGAAAAGACCATTTTTTAAGATCATCAAGTCCAAACATTAAACTAACTCTACCAAGTCCACTGCTAAATCATGTGCCTAAGCATCATATATACATGACATTTAAACATGTCCAGGGATGGTGATTCAACCACTTCCCTGGGCAACCTGTTCCAGGGCTCAATAAGCCTTTTAGTGAAGAAATATTTCCTAATATCCAACCTAAACCTCCCCTGGTGCAACTCGAGGCCATTTCCTCTTGTCCTCTCACTTGTTACTTGGAAGAAGAGACTGACCCCCACCACTCTTTCAGGTAGTTTTAGAGAGATTGATAAGGTCTCCCCTCAGCCTCTTTTTCTTTAGACTAAATAGCCCCAGTTCCCTCAGCTGCTCCTCACAAGGCTTGTTCTCTAGACCCTTCACCAGATTAGTTGCCCTTCTCTGAATCCACTCGAGCACCTTGTAGTGCAAGGCCTTTCTTGTACCAGTCTTTCTTGTAGTGAGGGGTCCAAAACTGAACCCAGTATTTGAGGTGCAGCCTCATCAGTGCTGAGTACATGGAGATGATCACTTCCCTAGTCCTGGTGGCTACACTATTTCTGATAGAAGTCAAAATGTCATTAGCTTTCTTGGCCACCTGGGCACACTGACAGCTCATATTTAGCCGGTTGTCAATCAGTAGCCCCAGGTCCATTTCCTTATGGTAAATCCTGTCCCTAATGTGGTAGTACATTGGCTACATCACATATCAAATGAAAAAGTATTAAAGTTACAATGTGATGCAGTGAAAAATTCGATAACCGAAGTTATTAAGCAGGCATTCTTTATTTTGCAGCGCCAAACACACAGGGGATCACTCCTCCAAATGTGCATACCGATACAAGCTGGGTACATAGTTTATATGCAGGCTAAACATACATATTCATGATATTTCCTGGAAAGGGCAGTCTTATGCTAATGGATTCCCAGAATTCATTTACATAGTCTGAGCATGCGTAATAAAATTAGGGTTAGGGTCTTTTCTCCCCTTGGTGGTCTTTTGTGACCTCTGGTGGTCATTTACTTCATCTTCTCCATCACTGTGTTCTTTTAGTGACCTAAAGCCTAAAATTCTTATTCTTCCCACAAAAATGGTTCTTGTCTGTTCAGCATGCTCGGGTGCCTTGAGATGTCTTGTTGTCCTGTTCCTGGAGATAATCACTACCTACAAGGTTATGAATTTCACAGTATGTCCCTACTATACAACTACCCATTCATTGTTGTTGCTTGTTTAAAGATTAGTAAAACTCTACCAGACATCCCGTCTCCTGCCTTCAAATGTATTCCTGTGAAATACAGTTTTGTGAATTTCAATATTTACAGTTATGAGTTGTGTTAATGTTTTTCTGTGTGCACTAAAAAATTACTCTTTATGGCTGACAGCTCTATTATTACGGTTTTCTTTTATTACAGGTTGCAGCACTTGAAGAGGAGAAGAGCATTTTACTCGCTGAGAAACAGATTCTGATGGAATGTTTGAATCAATCTGATTCTATACAAGATCCCAACAGTCCTGCAGGTCATAGACACTTGCAGCTGCACACCCAATTAGAGCATCTCCAGGAGGAAACATTCAGGTAAAAGAGCCACAAATGGATAAAATGTAGTTGGCAGACACTATGACTTCTATGCTTTTGGTTCTACTGGAATTTATGCTAAATTATTATAATGAGTGGCATAATAACCATAGTAGTGAAATTGTTGTTATGATCTACCTGTTTTTAAGCTCAGGCTTTGAAAAATGTGGATTTAAAAATAAAAATACTGAAATGCTGTATCCATTCCCCTTCCTCTTCCCTGGAAGTTGTAATAATTCTTAGATGAAAGTTTGATATGGAATGTACTACAGACAGTACTTTTAATAGAGAAGTATTTCCTGTTATAAGTTTGAAAATAAATTTTTTGCTATCTGAAAGATAAAAACAGTCCTTAATGTAAGGGTACATGGAAGAAGAATGTCTGCTCCTTTTAGGTTATCTGGTCAGGGACCTTTGCATTGCAAAAAAGGGATAGTAAGAAAAGGAGGAAACCATAAACAAGAACTTACAGGGACACAGACTTAAATGAGAAATAAAGGAGTCAGTGACAAGAAACAAACCTGCTTGGTCACAGCAAATGTTAATGGTATACGAGAGTGTGAGAATGCTTATTCTAGCAAAGTTATCTGATCAAGAAACTCCTAAATTGGCATGATAAGAAAAGAAGACAAAAACCCAAACATACAGTGACACAGACCTGACATAACAAACATGGAGACAATGACAAGAAGCAAAGCATACCAGTCATACTAATTGATGGGCTATCAAGAATATACAGGTGCCACTTTCAGGAAGAACAACCAGGACTTTGCAACCTATAAGACTGTAAACCAGGGAAGATCCTGGACACTGGACTGGAAGGTGAGAAGGAAACGATATAACTATACAGAATCACAGAATCACAGAAAGGGAGGTGTTGGAAGGGACCTCTGGGGATCATCTAGTCCGACCCCACTGACAAATCAGGTTCACCTATATCAGGTTGCACAGGACCATGTCCATGTGGGTTTTGAAAGTCTCCAGAGGACACTCCACAATCTCTTTGGGCAGCCTGTTCCAGGGCTCTGTCACCCTCAAAGTAAAGTTTTCCTCATATTTAGGTGGAACTTCCTGTGTTCCAGTTTATGACCATTGCACCTTGTCCTATTACTGGTCACCACTGAAAAGAGACTGGCTCCATCCTCTTGACACCTGCCCTTTAGATATTTATAATCATTGATAAGATCCCCTCTCAGCCTTCTCTTCTCCAGGCTAAACAGCCCCAGGGCTCTCAGACTTTCCTCATAATAGAGATGTTCCAGTCCCCTAAACATCTTTGTAGCCCTCCGTTGGACCGTCTCCAGTAGTTCCTTGTCTGTCTTGAACTGAGGAGACCAGAACTGGACGCAATACTCCAGATGTGGACTCACTAGGGCAGAGTAGAGAGGGAGGAGAACCTCCCTCGACCTGCTGGACACACTCTTAATTATGCACCCCAGGATACCGTTGGTCTTCTTGGCTACAGGAGCACATTGCTGGCTCATGGTGAACTTACTGTCCACCAGGACTCCCAGGTCCTTCTCTGCAGAGATGCTTTCCATCAGGTCAACTTCTCACCTGTACTAGTTATTCCTCCCCAGATGTAGGACTCTACAATTACCCTTCTTGAACTTCATTATGTTCCCTTTTGTATGTGTAACTGGCTATGTCAGTGTCCTGTGTAGGTGTGTGTCTGTGTGTATCTCTGGGATCAGCTTCATGACTGGTTGAACCTGTATGAGAAAGTGGCAGCTTCATCCCTCAACCTGATCCAGAGACCCCAGGTCCCCCAGCACACCCTAATGGGCTACAGTGGACAGGAAGGAGGAAATCCTGGACTGGAGCTACTAGAGGTGGTAGACATTCTTTACATCACTTAATATTCAAGTCACCTCTATTCCTCCTTTTTATTTTCTCTAGCACATGGAAATATTTTTTTCCACGTATAACTCTAAGCACTCCCTATTCAACATCACTTTCAGCCTGCATAAGTCAACACTGATGCTGAGAGAAGTGGATCCCTTTCACCATCACATTCTCATTCTTGTTCCTCTATTTTCCATCTCCTTTGAAACTAGAGTGTCTTCTGTGGTGGGTCAATCTTGGCCAGCTGCCAGATACTGGCCAGCTGCTTTCTCACTCCCTCTCTTCAACAGAACAAGTGGAGAACATAAGATAAAAAAGATCATGGATCGAGATAAAGACAGGGAGATCAGTTATCGCTTACTATCATGAGAAAAATAGATTTGACTTGGGGAAAATTAATTTAATGTTGACAATTAAAATAGTGTGACTGTCAAGGTATAGGGTCAGGGCAGCCCACTAGACCTATAACAGACGCTCTCTGTTAACCCCCCTCCCTCCCCAAAGGGGAAGAGAAAGGGAATAAAGGAGAGAGACTTATCAATTAGAAAAGGAAACTAAAACAGCTTTAATGAAAATAATAAAATGGAATATATACAAATATATACAAAACCAGTATATATATATATATACACACACATATATATATATATACACACAAACCCAACCCCCCGATAGCAATTATGCATCACAAATTGCTGTTGTGGAGCAAGCAGGCACTGTAGAAGTCCCAGACTGGACTAAGCAGCAGACAGGAACCAGATTCAGGAGCTGGATTCTAGAACTGGATTTAGGAACACATGGATCAGGGTCAAAGGCAGAATGGACAGTCCTCCTCAGATGCCGGTCATTGAAGAAAAGAGCTTGACCCTCGTCATCTCTCAGCTTTATACTGAATATGATGTATATGGAATGGAATCCCTCATTAGTCAGTTTGGGGTCACCTGTCCTATCTGCTTCTCCCCACAGGTATGGCATTTTACTTTCTGCACCCCCCAACATGGTGCACAAGATTTAGCAGTGACCTTGGTCTGCACAGGAGCAAGTATAAGCAAGACCCTTTCTGCACACACCAGTCTTCAGTAGTAACTCTAAATATCAATCTTTAGCACTGATAGAAGCAGACGTTACCTGCTGCTAGCTTCAGAAGGTGCAGTTAGTTAGAAGAAACTGAGCTGAAAAGTAAAATCACTGAATTTTTCTTTTCTAACTCAAACCAGGACAGCAACCATCCATCCAATTCCTTATCCACCAAGTGGTCCATCCATCAAATCTATGTCTCTCCAATTTAAAGGCCAGGATATCATGTGAGACAGTGTCAAAGGCTTTGTACAAATCCAGGTAAATAACATCAGTTGCTGTTCCCTTATCCACTGACACTGTAACTCCATTGTAAAAGGCCACCAAATTTGCCAGTCATGATTTGCCCTTGGTCAAGCCATGTTGTTGCCACCAATCACTTCCTCATTTTCCATATGGCTTAGCAGAGCCTTCAGGAGCATCTGCTCCATGATCTTGCTGGGCACAGAGATAAGGCTCACTGGCCTGTAATTCCCTGGGTCTTCCTTTTTTCCCTTTTTGAAAATAGGAGTGATGTTTCTCCTTTTCCAGTCAGTGGGAGCTTCACCAGACTGCCATGACTTATTTAATATGATGGAAAGCAGCTTAGCAACTTCATCTGCCAGTTTCCTCAAGACCCATGGATGGATGTTGTCAGGTCCCATGGACTTGTACAGTGGGCAGATCTTCCTTCTCCCAGTCCCTGCCTTTGCCTTCTGCATCTTTCTTAAACATGTTTTCACAAAGACATCACCAGCTTCTCTAATTGTCTCAGCTTTGGCCTGCAGTGTGTCTGTTGATGGAGCTGTCCAGAACCAGCTTTGTCTGGCACAAGGAAGCCCCTTACCACTTTTCACAGAGGCCACGCCTGACCCCCCCCAATGATACCAAAACCTTGCCATGTACACCCAATACCTCTCCATACACTTTTGTTTTTTCTTCTTTATGCCCTCTTTTTCTATACCCTTCTGTTATTCTGATGTCAACTTTCCTGTAAACTTTTATTACCTGTTTTGTATGTGTTTTCCCATCCTTCTACTTTCTCTTGCCAAACTTCAACTCTTAGTTCTTCTCACTTTGTGTTCACATATGACCCTCTACCTTTTTTTTTCTTGAAAAAGTCTTAAGAAGAAGAAAAAAGAATTAAACTTTTTTTTATGTTATAGACCTATGATGTAAGACTCCTTAATTCAACCCAAGTGAATCATCAAACCTCCATCACTCCCTTCTTCACCCCTCTGATAGATAAGGATGTGGCACCATGTTTTGTCAAAGTTTCTCTTGATTATTCCCTTCACTCACTGCCAACTTCACGCAACTTTTCCTACATATATTGATGAGAGTTTGTCATACCAGAGACTTCGTTCTGTGCTCTTTACATGCTAGTCAAAATACTTAGTTTTTCAGAGGAACTGAACACGCATAGCATCTAAAAATAAAAATTTTTAGAGATACAGCATTCAGAACATCTGAAGACCAGGTCAGGCTGACAAAATTGATGACAGTAAAAGGCAGTTGGACAGCTGGACAAAATCCTGGGATAAACCCTAGGATAAAGTTTCTATGTTCAAATTTTCTGTGCCCCAAAAGGGAGGGAGGAGTGAAAATTTCTTCAAGAACTTCCAATGTTATCATAGATAAATCTCTTTTTCTTTCCAGCACAATTGACACACAAATTTCCTTGTGATATTTCAAAGTAGAAACATTGTAATTGAATTAGAAGCATCAGAAAAGTGAACTACTTCTATGTTTTTGAATAAGTGAGGCACTGGCGAGCAAAACTCCATTCTGCATGGTGTTGTGCATTGGACTGTTGTTTTCTTGTCACTGTGAATCAGAAGGCTTTGTTTTAGGTGTTTCTAGAGAGGATGATGATCATGAAGAAAGGTAATAAAGGCTCAAGGTGAGTATCATAGAATATCCTGAGTTAGAAGGGACCCATGAGGATCATTGAGTCCAAATCCTTACTCCATCCACAGCAACCTAAACGTTAAACCATATATCTAACAGTAATGTCCAAACACTTCTTGAACACTGACAGGCTTGAGGCAATGACCACTTTCCTGGGGAGCTTGTTCTGGTACTTGACCACCATCTCAGTGAAGAACTTTTTCCAAATATTGTAGGGATTGATAAGACTAGGACAGAAATAGTTGTTAGCTAGAAGTAGTTATGCAAAGGCCTGCAAGGCTGAAAAACAGACAACACTGCCCCGACCTTGAGGAGATAAGACTAAGGATGAGAAAAGCAGAGCACCTGGAAAATAAGGAGGATAAGAGGAGAAAAACAGGGTGCTGAAGGAAGAAAACCAAGAGAATCGCCAGCCAATTAGAAGTGTTTGAAGTGTGCGTGGACAGACTCTGGGTTTGAGTGTGAGGCCAATTAGAAGTGATCTGGGTGCATGATCAGTATTGTCTTGTGTATAAATATAGCCTGTTGCACTTAATAAAGTGACTTCTGATTACAACCATATTGGCTGTGCTGTCTGAGTCTGTCCCTGCACACTACAAAATATCTAATCTAAACTTCCTTTGATGCAGCTGTAAGCCATTCCCTCATGTCCCATCACTGGACACCATAGAGAAGAGATCAACACCTCCCTCTCCACTCCCCCTCACAAGTAGTAGAAAGCAATGAGATCACCCCTCAGTCTCTTCTTATCTAAGCTGAAGAAACTTTGTATCTTCAGCAGCTCCTCATAAGTCATGCCCTCTAGTCGTTTCACCATCTTTGGTGCCCTCCTTTGGACTCATTGTAATACTTTTATATCCTTCTTATATTGCAGAGCCCTAAACTGCACACAGTATTCAAGGTGAGGCCACACCAATGCTGAGTACAATTGAACAATCACTTCATTTGACTGGCTAGCTATGCTGTGCTTAATGTGCCCCAGGATGCACTTGACCCTTTCGTCTGCCAAGACACACTGTTGACTTGTATTGAGCTTGCCATCAACCAAAACCCCCAGATCCCTTTCTTCAGGGCTGCTCTCCAGTCTCTTGTTCTCCCATCTATACATACATCTAGGATTACACTGTGTCAGATGCAGAATATGGTATTTGTCCTCATTAAATTTGATACGATTGGTGATTGCCCATCACTTCAATCTATCCAGATGTCTCTGTAAGGCCTCTCTACCCTCGAAGGAGTCCGCAGCTCCTCCTAATTTAGTATCATCAGCAAATTTACTTAATGTACATTCAATTGCTGCAATCAGATAATTTAGTAAATAATTAAAGAGCACTGGCCCTAAAATTGAGCCCTGGGGAATGCCACTGGTGACAGGCCACCATCCTCATGTAACCCAATGTACTATAAGTCTTTGAGCTCAACTTGTCAGCCAATTGTTCACCCATCATGTTGTGTATGTGTCTATCTGTGTGCTGGACATTTTGTCCAGAAGAATACTATGAGAGACGGTATCAAAAACTTTGCTAAAATAAGTAAAAAAAACCCACATCCACTGCCTTCCCTTCATCCACTAGGCGTATAAACTTCTCATAAAAGGTTATTAGGTTAGTAAGGCATGACTTTCCCTTCACAAACCCATGTTTGCTCTGATCAATGACTTCAATGAATGACCTCTCCAGATTCCCAAGATCATTGATAAATAACTGAGAGAAGTCTCTCAATAACATTAGCCAACTCTTTCAGTCCCCTGAGATGAATCCTGTCGGGTCTTGTAGATTTATATGCATTCAGTTGCAGCAGCAAATCCTGGTCAAGTTCAAAGTTGACTGGGGTCTTCACTGTCCAAGTCATGGTCCTCCAACCCTGGGCTCCAGGGGTCCCAGGGACCATCATCAGTGTTAAAGACAGAGGTGAAGGTGGCATTAAATGTCTCTGCTTTGTCTATGTCCCTATTTGTGAGGTGACCAACTTCATCAAGTAATGGACCGATATTTTCTTCAGTCCTCCTTTTGTTGTTAGCATACTTTTAAAGGCTCTTTTTTTGTATCCACCACAGTAATAGTCATCTTCAGCTCCAATTGAGCTGTATCAATTTTCTCCCCACAGTGGCACACAGCATCTCCATAGTCCTCCTGTGTAGTCTGACCTTGCTTCCAAAGTCCATACACTTTCTTTTTCCTCCTAAGTTCCAGAAGGAGATTCCTGATCATCCAAGATGGCCTTTGGCACCACTTGCACTTTCAACATTTTGGAATTGTTTGCTCCTACTCTTTTAAAAGATTAATTTATTTTATAAGGCACCAGCATTTATGGACCCCAATGCCCTCAAAAGCAGACTCCCAAGGACCTTACTAACTAGTTCCTTGAACAACCTAAAGTCTGCTTTCCCCAAATCCAGGGTAGTAACTCTGCTGACAGTTTTTCATCAAAAATTTTAAACTCAATCATTTCATGATCAATGTGGCCAAGACAGCCACCAATCATTACATCACCCACAAGACCATCTCTATTTACAAACAGCAGATATAGGAGGGCACGTTTCTTAGTCAACTCTCTTAGTATCTGTATCAAAAAATTATCGTCAACATGCTTCAGGAATTTCCTGGACCTGTTTGTGTCTTCTATATGGTAGTCCCAGTTAAGTTGAAGTCACCTATAAGAACACGGACATCTGATCTAGAGATTTCCCTTAATTCCTTATAGAATAATACATTGGTGTTATCAACATTAAGGGGAAGTCATGCTTGACTAATCTAATAGCCTTCTATGATATTGTAACTGGATGGCTAGATGCAGAGAGACCAATGGATATAGTCTATCTTGACCTTAGCAAGGCTTTTGACACAGTCTCCCATAACATCCTTGTGGAGAAGCATGGGAAGTATGGGATAGAAGAGCAGGTAGTAAGATGGATTAATAACTGGTTGGACGATAGAGTCCAGAGAGTGGTGGTCAACGGTGCCAAATCCAGATGGAGAGCTGTAACCAGTGGAGTCTCCCAGGGATCAGTGCTGGGTCCGGTCCTGTTCAACATCTTTATCAATGACATTGATGACAGGACAGAATGTCTGCTCAGCAAGTTTGCTGATGACACAAAACTGGGAGGATCGGCAGATACACCTGAAAGCTGTGCAGCCATCCAGCGAGACTTGGACAGGTTGGAGAACTGGGCAGGGCAGAACCAAATGAGGTTTAACAAGGATAAATGTAGAGTCCTGCATCTAGGTAAGAATAATAAATTACACCAGTACAGACTGGGAGGTGATCTGCTGGAGAGCAGTCTTGTGGAGAAAGACTTGGGAGTCCTGGTGGACAACAAGCTCTCCATGGAGCAGCAATGTGCCCTTGTGGCCAAGAAGGCCAATGGTATCCTGGGGTGTATCAAGAGGAGCGTGTCCAGCAGATCGAGGGAGGTTCTCCTCCCCCTCTACTCTGCACTGGTGAGACCTCACCTGGAGTATTGTGTCCAGTTCTGGGCTCCCCAGTTCAAGAGAGACAGGGATCTGCTTGAGAGAGTCCAACGGAGGGCTACAAGGATGATTAAGGGACTGGAGCACATGCCTTATGAGGAGAGGCTGAGACACCTGGGGCTCTTTAGTCTGGAAAAGAGAAGACTGAGAGGGGATTTGATAAATGTTTATAAATATATGAGGGCTAAGTGTCAAGAGGAAAGGGACAGCCTCTTCTCACTCGTGCCTTGTGATAGGACTAGGGGGAATGGATATAAGCTGGAGCACAGGAGGTTCCACCTTAACATGAGGAGGAACTTCTTTACAGTGAGGGTCACAGAGCATTGGAACAGGCTGCCCAGAGAGGTTGTGAAGTCTCCTTCTCTGGAGATTTTCAAAACTCGCCTGGATGCGTTCCTGAGTGACCTGTGTTAGGGTAGATTAGGTTGTAGGGTAGATTAGGTTGTAGGGTAGATTATATGATCCTGCCCTGGCAGGGGGGTTGAACTCGAAGATCTCCAAGGTCCCTTTCAACCCCTAACACTCTGTGATTCTGTGTGGATGCTGAAAAGCTGCTAGCAGAGGGATTTTCCTAGGTTCTCACAATCCTGCCTTTCTCACACGTGCTATGAGAAACAGTAGGACGGTTTTGTAAACTAGACTAAACACGTGGTGTTTTGCTAAGTTCTGTTTATGGTACATTGGAAAAATATTTTGAAATAGGTGTTGTAGGACTTTAGCCAATCACCCTAGGAGATAGGTGATCACTGACCAATCGCCCTATGGGGCTAGGGTATATAAAATGGGGTTGTAAATTAATAAAGTTGCTTCTTTTGCCTGCTCTTGCTGAATTTATATGTTGCTGCATCTCTCCGCTCCCGGCATAAACAGCGACAATTCTGTGATTCTGTGATCAACCTGGCTGGGTGATCTACAGCAGACTCCCACAACAACATATGTTTTTTCCCCTAATGCTTATCTAGAGTGTCTCAATTATGTTGTCCTGTTTTACTTCAATTTTACAGGTTAGAAGCTGCTAAAGATGACTATCACATACATTGTGGAGAACTAGAAAAGGAAATTGCAAAACTGAGACAACACACTGAACAGCTTAGTACATTAGCAGAAGAGGCTCGGTCTTTGAAGGATGAAATAGATGTACTCAGGTAAACTATATTCCATTAGCCCTGGGTTGTTGTTTTTCTTTTTTAGAATATACAACTAGTTTTAATCCACAATAAAATTAATGTAATTAAATTTAGTCTTCATTATCTTTTGGTGAAATAGTTTTAAGGATGGATATGTATTAAAACACTTCTAAAGCATTTGAGTAAAAGCCCCTCTGTGGCCATCATAATGATGGTTCTAACTTGTGCATCAAGCAGTCTGACATCAGATTAATAAGTACCAAAAAGTTCAGTTCAGCTGAATTCATTCTAGTTTCACACTCTTGAGTATGGCTGTGGGCATTCATTTATTATCATTAACTTATAGGTTTGGGGTGTTTTAATTTTTTGTGAAAACTTTCAAATTAGAGGATATTTTTCTAACGTTGTTTGTTTTCAATCAAACTGTGAATTATTTAGGAGTTGGTTACCATTTGAAGTAATGATCCAATATTATTAAAATTCTGTTTGAATGCATTATAAACTGAGCCCTGTCTTGCATCTTTGTGAAAAAGGATTCAGACTCCAAAACTATTATGGTAATCCTGTATGACTGCTTGGGAAATGGATAAAATAGCTATTAGCATATATTTGACATTTAATTTTTCAGAACATATCTATCCCTGGTTATCTTAAAAAAAAAAAAAGCAAAGGGCAGAAAAATATTATTTTTACTCTGATAAAGCAGTGGATTCTGAGGATGAATTGGAAGAGTTGGAAGGAAATACGTTGTAATTGTAGGAGTGTTAATTTATTTTTTAAGTAATATTGTAAGCAGATAACGAAATTATAGGAAGAGTTATGTCTTTCAAAAGGACTTCTGATAACATCACTTTGTTTCAACTAATGGGAGGGGGCGGACAACTTGAAAACCAAGACATTTAGTAGTGTATGAGGATGTTTGTGTTCTTGAACTCACTTCATGTCTAGGAATGTTTCCTATATTGATTTTTAGTCTCCCAAGTACAGATTTGATACAAATGTTCAATCTCTTGTCTTCCCAGGCATTCTTCTGATAAAGTGGCCAAGTTAGAAAGCCAGACAGAGTCATACAAAAAGAAACTGGAAGACCTGGGTGATTTGCGGCGGCAAATGAAACTATTAGAAGAGAAGAATACGGTGTACACGTGTGGATGCTGAAAAGCTGCTAGCAGAGGAATTTTCCTAGGTTCTCACAATATTCTGTGAGAACCCTACCTTTCTCACACGTGTTATGAGAAACAGTAGGACGGTTTTGTAAACTAGACTAGCACATGGTGTTTCGATAAGTTTTGTTTATGGTACATTGTAAAAATATTTTGAAATAGGTGCTGTAGGACTTTAGCCAATCACCCTAGGAGATGGAGGATTACTGACCAATCGCCCTATGGGGCTGGGGTATAAAAATGGGGTTGTAAATTAATAAAGTTGCTTCTTTTGCCTGCTCTTGCTGAATTCATATGTTGCTGCGTCTCTCCGCTCCCGGCATAAACAGCGACATTTGGTGACCCGCGACGTGTCCGACCCGCACCAGCCGAAGCCGAGCAGCTCTCGGGAGGTACGCACCCCCCCCTCCTTCTCCCCCCCAGCTCCGAGGTTCGCGGCCGGGACCAGTCCACGCACCGGGGTATTAGAAAAGCCCTGCCGAGATGGGGACTTGTGACTTGAGAGAAAGCGTGGTGCTGTTGGCCTGGAAGAATTTCCTGGCCACCAAAAAGAGCGCTGTTTCGGAGGACGCCCTCCGCGCTCTTTTGCAATGGGCAGCTGAGCACCAGTTTCTCCTGAGCTCTGACACCGCCTTTGATTTAGAGCTGTGGCGGCTGCTGGGCACCAGGCTCCATCGTGAGCTCCCCGACGGGGACGACACGCTGCTAGACTTGCTTCGCACTTGGAGAGATGTATTTGCTGTGCTTCGAAAGTCTGAAACTGGCGACGGGGGAGGGGTGCCGGCTTCAGAGGGGGACGCCGCTAAGGGGGACACTGCTGAACTCAGTGTAGCAGCCGACGGCAGCCGCACCGAGGAGCCGTCTCCGGCCCCACAGGATCCGGTGCCGGCCCTACAGCCCGTTCAGGGGCAATACACCTGGCCCCGGGATTATGTTCCCCCCAAATACCCGACGGCCTGCAGAGCAGCTCGCGGAAACGCTTAAGCAGAGCGATGGCTCGGAGCGCCCCTCGCTCCTTAGCCCAGCGGCTCTGGTCTCCTCCGCGCCGCTCCCTTCGGCAAATATAACAGTGCCGGTCGTTCCCACGGCCTCTACAGTTGTCCGGCCTGGTTTAACGGTGACCTGGAGCTCCACAGCGGCACCCAGGTTTTCTACGCGCGCGCCCGCTGCGTTCACGCCACCCTGGAGTTTTCCACGAGCGCCCGCGGCGCCCGGCAGCTCCGCGCATGCGCCCCTCTCTGGGTGTTTTCATGCGCAGGCGCAGCCGCACATGAAGGACCTGTTAACGCAACGGCTGGCAGCGATGGATGAACATCTGCTGAGGATATATCAGCAGCTCGCCGAATTCCCCGAGGCGTTCCTGCGGGCGGCCGCTGAGAGAGCTGTGCCGGGCCGACCCGGGCCGGAAGTGCCGGCTCCCGGAGTTCCGAACGCGGAAGTGGCGCCGGCTCCCGCGGCGGAACCGGCAGCGGCGGCACAAACGGCGGCCCCGGTGGAAGCGGAGACGGCAGCTCCGGCGCCGCCGGCCGAGCTGACGGCCCCGACTCCAGCGGCGGAGGCGGCTCCGTCACAAGATCCGCCTGCACCGTCGGCAGCGCCCCAAACTGCGCCGCCCCAGCCGGCTGCCTTGCTGCCCCCTGCGCAACCGACTGCGGCCCCCACCGCCGCACCGCCCTCCAGCCCGGCACCCGTGCCCTGCCCGCCTCCATTGTTCGCGCTGGGGTCCTCCGGGAAACCCCTGCCTGACGATTCGGGCAGTGACACAGAGGGCACGCCTGCCTCAAGGTGGAAGGCTGCGGTAACCGAACAGCGGAAGAAGCGTTTGCTGCAGGGCCATCCTTGGACACTCCCAGACTGTACTGTAACTGTCCGTCCAAGAAACAGCAGGCGTTTCTGGGAGTCGGTTAAATTGCGGGCTCTAGAGGAGGGCAACTGGGATCTATTAGACAAACTGGGACTGCCAGAGAGGTCAGGGGTATTTATGCGGGATCAGGAGACTGCTGTAACACCTCAAAAGGGTGTGCCACCAACTCAAGGCGATAGTAACACCCCACAAGGGGATGTCCAAGCCTATCCTGTGTTTAAGGCTGCCCCAAATTCAGGTCAACATGATAGACATGACGTTTTTGCTTGGAAGGTTGTACAAGATTTACAATCCAAAGTGGCACAGTATGGGCTTAATTCTCCTGAACTCATGCAACTTCTTAGAGTGCCGAATGCTGATCTGCTTGTTCCATTTGATATTAAGCACTTAGCTCAGATTATACTTCAACCTGTACAACTTGAAGTTTTTGAGACTACCTGGAGAAAGATGTCTGAGAAGGCTGCACTACAAAATAGGCAATTGCCTTCCACTGACATTAGACATGACGTTGAAGTAGATGCCCTTATGGGACTTGATAACTACTCTAATCCTGATTTCCAGGCCACCTGGCCCACTCAAGTCATAGAGCAAGCTCAAAAGGTTGGCATGGAAGCTCTATTTAAGACCATGAACATGGATACTCCTGACACACGGTATACAAAAATACACCAGGGGCAGACAGAGCCATTTTTAAGCTTTGTAGAAAGGGTTGCTGCTGCCCTTGAGAAGCAGGTTGCAGATGACTCATTGAGGCAGATGTTGCGCATGCAATTAGCAAGAGATAATGCCAACGATGAGTGTAGAAAAATCATCGATGCTCTACCAGGGGAGCCTACACTCACAGATATGGTTGAAGCCTGTGCTAAGGTGGGGTCTGCGAGCCATAAAAGGTCTGCTTTGGCTGCGTTTCTGCCGTCTGTTCACGCATCTTCTGATCGTAACGGAAAAGGGCTAAATCAAGGCAAAAGGAAAACGCAGGGACTCCCCAGTGCAAGAGGTGTGGTAGGCCAGGTCATCGTGCAGAATCCTGCAGATCTCTGCGCCATGCCGACGGTTGGCCTCTGTCGGGAAACTCACACCGGGGTGCAAAAAGGGGGAATTGCTCTCCGATGCAGGTGATCCCCCAGGGAATGGCACAGACACAGGCCTACTCAGCCACCTTAGAGACGGCAACCCAGGATCAGCCGGGGGCGACGTCTATACCACAACAACAGTCGTCCTAGATTCTACTCGTATTTATAAGGTCCCTTTGAATGCATATGGACCCCTAGGCCAGGGACTCAGTGCAGTGCTCGTGGGAAAACCTAATGTTACCCACCGAGGGATCTTTGTGCACCCAGAAGCTATTGATGATGACTTTACAGGCCAGATTCATGCTATGGTTTCCACGCCCAATCCCCCTGTTACTATCCCTGAAAAGACTTGCATTGCTCAATTAATGCCTTTTAAGTCATGTGTCCCCAGGACAGAACAACAAGTTCGCAACGATAGCGGCAGTGGACCTACAGGACTTCCTCAGATCTTCTGGACTGCAGACATCTCTAGCCAACGGCCACAGATGACATGTACCCTAGTCCTGCCAAACGCTTGTCCGCCCCAGACTCAGCTTTGAGGTTTGATCGATACGGGTGCTGATGTAACGATTATCTCCTTCTCTGCGTGGCCTCCTTCATGGCCTTTAGCCCCCGTGGGATCGGCCATTTCAGGGTTAGGAGGAACCGCACAGAGCTATTTAAGCGAACGACCTGTAATGGTAAAAGACCCAGAGGGACATACAGCTACAATTCGGCCTTATGTTACTAATGCTCCAGTCAACCTCTGGGGGCGGGATGTGCTGGCAGCTTGGAGGGTACGAATTGGGACAAATTTTTGATAGGGGTCACTGTGCGGAAGGGCGCACAGTTTTCTACACTGCCTTTGCGGTGGCTGACTAACAGACCAATCTGGGAATCGCAGTGGCCCCTACCAAATGAGAAATTAGTCGCCCTTCGTCAGCTGGTTCAGGAACAGTTACGGCAGGGACACATTGAGCCTTCCACTAGTCCCTGGAACACTCCTGTTTTTGTAATTAAGAAGAAATCAGGGAAATGGAGACTCTTGCAGGATCTCCAAAAAGTTAACGCAGTGATGGAAGGTATGGGGGCATTGCAGCCTGGTATGCCCTCACCCACCATGATTCCAACAGGGTGGGACATCCTGATCATTGATCTGAAGGATTGCTTTTTCACAATTCCTTTGCATCCTAATGACAGACCAAAATTTGCCTTTACTGTGCCTGCAGTTAACAATGCTGAACCTGCAAAGAGATATCAATGGAAGGTTCTACCTCAGGGCATGAAGAACAGCCCGACTATCTGCCAATGGTATGTCGCTCAAGCTTTGTCCGGAGTCCGTGAGCAGTTTCCCGATGCATACTGCTACCATTACATGGATGATATCCTGGTGGCAGCGTCCACCCAGGATGAGCTGCTGAGGATACAGCCTCGGCTGCTCACTGCTCTGCATTCCTACGGGTTGCAAGTGGCTCCGGAGAAAGTTCAAAAGCATCCTCCCTGGAAATATTTAGGAGTCAAAATTTTGGACCAAACTATACAACACCAAGAGGTGCAATTCTCAGATTCTATTAAAACCTTGAATGATGCTCAGAAATTGCTGGGTATCATCAATTGGGTACGTCCTTATCTAGGGCTTACCACGACGCAACTTTCCCCGCTTTTTAATATTTTAAAGGGGGACCCCGATTTGAATTCACCTCGGAAATTGACTCCAGAAGCGTGACAAGCGCTGCGGGAGGTGCAACAGGCTGTTTCTGCTCGTCAGGTTTATCGAGTGGATCCCTCCATTGATATCACTGTTTTCATTACTGCTCCAGACCTCCATCCCACAGGTATCATTGGCCAGTGGAACACACAATGGTCTGACCCTTTGCATGTCCTAGAATGGGTCTTTCTGCCTCATCAGCCGAAAAAGACGGCACCCACGTTGTTTGAATTGATCGCTTCTCTGATAATCAAATGCCGCCAACGGTGTTTGCAATTAATGGCAGCGGATCCTGCAACAATTATTCTTCCAACACCGCAGGAACACTTTGAGTGGAGCCTTGCCAACGGCGCTCCTTTGCAAAGTGTGCTGCAAAATTTTTCAGGGCAGATTTCTTACCACCTGCCCAGCCATAAATTACTGCAGCTGGCAAAATCGACCAGCTTCACCTTGCGGCCAAAAAACAGTCGGGTGCCGGTGAAAGGACCCACCGTTTTCACGGATGGTTCTGGAAAAACAGGGAAAGCCATTGTTACCTGGAAGGAGGGATCTGAGTGGCAGGTGCTGGAAGGCCACGAGTCAGGCTCTGCTCAGCTGGTTGAATTGAGGGCTGTTGCCATGGCTTTTCAGTGGTTCTCTCAGGTGCCTTTGAATTTCGTTACTGATTCTGCTTACGTAGCAGATATAACCCAACGCTTGGATTGTTCACTTCTAAAGGAAGTGAATAATGCGGCTCTGTTTTCACTATTGCAAACTTTGTGTTGTGCAATTCAAGCTCGAGCGCATCCATACTACATTCTGCACATTCGAAGCCACACCAGTTTGCCAGGTTTTATAACAGCAGGCAATGCCAGGGCTGACATGCTGGCCAACCCTGCATGGGTAGCGCCTCAGCCTGACAAAATTGCACAAGCCAAGGCATCGCACGGTTTCTTCCATCAAAGTGCACATACCCTGCAGAAGCAGTTTCACCTAACGCCAACTGAGGCTCGTGACATTGTCAGTGCTTGTGCCGACTGTCACGGGCTCGCTGCACCTTTGCCACCAGGGGTAAACCCCAGAGGTCTGAAAGCCTTGCAGCTTTGGCAAACGGATGTAACGCACATCCCTGAATTTGGCCAGTTTAAATATGTGCACGTGTCCATTGATACTTTCTCTTCAGCTATGTGGGCTTCTGCTCACACTGGAGAGAAAGGCCGTGATGCCATTGCCCATTGGAAATTAGCTTTCTCGGTCCTGGGCGTGCCGTCTGCTGTGAAAACCGATAATGGTCCTGCCTACGCCTCACAGAAGGCGCGGCAGTTCTTGCACCTATGGGGTGTAGACCACACTTTTGGTATTCCACATTCTCCTACCGGCCAAGCTATTGTTGAACGCGCTCATGGCACTTTGAAGCGTGTTTTGGAAAAACAGAAAGGGGGAATGCATGGAGAAACCCCACAGAGCCGACTAGAAAAAGCTTTGTATACAATCAATCATCTCACAGTGCCACCAAATTCAAATAATCCTGTTATTCTGAATCATTTTCTCTCATTGCAGTCGTCAGGCGAGACGCACCTGCCTCGGGCAAAAGTCTGGGTACGGGATCTGCTCACCAACAATTGGGAAGGCCCGCATGAGCTTATTGCTTGGGATCGTGGGTATGCTTGCGTTTCCACAGATACTGGGGTACGGTGGCTACCTGCAAGATGCGTTCGCCCTGACCTGCGGCACCAGAGACAGAACAGGCAACCTCCAAATGCTGACCAGAATGCAGATCATCAACCAAATGATCCTTCTGGTGATGACCAGGATACCGACCATCAGGCAGATGGTCCTTCCACAAGCAGAGACTGGGATGGTCCTTCCACAAGCAGAGACTGAACTTTAAGTTTCTTTTGTTATGGAGTCAGAAAGTTAAGGCCCTTAAGGCTATATTAGAATCAATAACTGATGTAAATTTCTATTTAAGATTAATACCTGATAGAATTGTGATATAGAAGTTTGTTTGCTAGATGTATTTCCTATGGCATCACTGGAGACTCTCTGCCCATTTTAAGGCAGCATCTGATTTGGGCTCTGTCTGGTAACTGGCCATTACCAGACCGACCCCTTATCAGCATCCGATTTAGGCTCTGTTTGGTAACTGGCCATTACCAAGCAGATCCCTTATGCTGCGTTTGTTCTCCCTTCTGCAAGACTACCCGCAGAGGATTACAAACGATACCTTTTTGGTCTTTAAACAGAAAGGGGGAATTCTGGATGCTGAAAAGCTGCTAGCAGAGGAATTTTCCTAGGTTGTCACAATATTCAGTGAGAATCCTGCCTTTCTCACACGTGTTATGAGAAACAGTAGGACGGTTTTGTAAACTAGACTAGCACATGGTGTTTCGATAAGTTTTGTTTATGGTACATTGTAAAAATATTTTGAAATAGGTGCTGTAGGACTTTAGCCAATCACCCTAGGAGATGGGTGATTACTGACCAATCGCCCTATGGGGCTGGGGTATAAAAATGGGGTTGTAAATTAATAAAGTTGCTTCTTTTGCCTGCTCTTGCTGGATTTATATGTTGCTGCGCCTCTCCGCTCCCGGCATAAACAGCGACACTTTACATCTCTTTGTTGTTTCTTTTATTTGTGCTAAGGCCTGGTATTTGAATTATTTTGACTATAGTGAAACATATAATAGTTGATAAAGTATTTTAGACTATCCGGTAGGTAAGTATTTCACTTATTTGCCTCATGGTGCATGGTCATTAACTACTTCCTTTCATATGTTTTCTTTTAATGTTAATAATTGCAGACAAATTGCTGCTTCTTGCTCTCACAGGCAGTGGAATTACAAAACAGATTATCTGAAGAATCCAAGAAATCTGATAAATTAGATTATGAATGCAAACGGCTGAAAAAAAAAATAGACAACCTCCAAAAAGAAAAAGATGTCAGTTTCATTGTATTATTTTTCTAGTAGCAGTGAAAGCACCCATTTTTCCTTTATTTCACAGAGCTATGATTACTAAAAAAAAAGCTTTTATGATGTGCTTTTTTAATTCATAAGTTTTATTTTCCACTTAAAATTTTACAATGTTTGTGAACAAATACATTTTTAAACTTAACATTTATATTGCATAGGATAAAGTGTCTATTAAAATATATGCAACATATTTTCAAGAGGAAAAGTCCTCACATAGTGTATTGTTGTGATTAACGTGTCCTATCCTCAGTTCCGAAATCCCGGGAGACACTGAGGGTCCATTGTCAGACTCAGACTCTCATAGAGAAGAAGGCAAAATGGCGTTTTATTAAAGGCTACAGGCACTTATATACCAGTAACAGAGCCATCCCTTCATGGGCGGTATCCTACTTAGTTTCTACGTTTCCGTTGCAGCACGTGATCTTCCGCATCGCCACATCCCTATACTACCACAGTGTATGAAGTTATTTCTTGACTATTCACCATGAAAAGGATAATAAATGCCAAAGACAATTGTAAAGTATTCTGAAAAACTATTTAAAGTAGTTATTTTGTGATGCCTCCCTAGAATTAAACTCAGAAGTGAGGGGTTTTTTCCAAAGTAATATTCCTTGAGGTAGCATCTGCATGTTTCTCTTTGTGAAATCAAGGCCTCTGTAGCAAGTTTAGGAATCTTGTAGAAGGATATGTCCTCTGTAGTGATTTCCCCTGTCTCTTGTAATCACTAATCACTGATTTAGTTCCTGGTGTCATCATGGATATACAGTATAGATACCAGTTTATTATCCTCCTCTCTAAGCCACCAACAGTTGATTACTATTGCCCTCTCTTGCCAAGAATGATACTCCATGTTTCTCTGGCATACTCTAATTTCTTTACTAGTTGGTTTCTGTTTGTGGACATTTTTTGGGGAGTCTGTATATTGGCACTTTAAAGTACCACATGAAACATGGCCAACTGGACGTGTTCCTATGTGACCTACTCTAGGTGATCCTGCTCTGGCAGGGGGGGGTTGGACTATGTGGAGGAATGGCTGCGTGCCAGAGGAGGACATGAACTTCTTGGAGTGACCAATCCAGTCTTTCCCCTGATATCTAAGATGGAGGACATTCCCTTAGCATCTGAGAGGGAGGACGTGCCTTGCCCTTGAACGTCCTTGAGAAGGGAGCAAAGAAGGAAGTAACTAAGTCCCGCAGACGGAGTTACGTGTAACTGCGAGAACAATAGCTGACCACCAATCCAGAGGAGGACTTGTGCGGTGACTGAGAACTTGTAACCAATAATAAGTTTGTTTGCACATGTGGCTTGTTTGATAGACTATATAAACACGGTGTGTACTATTAATAAAGGAGAACGACCATACTCACATTGAGGTTACGTCGTTACTCGGGTTCCGACTCCCACTCCCACATCTGGTAGCAGAGGATGGTTAAGTGCCAGAAGAATCTCCAAGACTGCGGTAAGCAGCGAGAGGAGGGAGCAGAGTGGGAAACTCGGCTGAGGGAAACCCTGCTTGAGCATATGTCTAAGCAGACGTGTGTACCAGTGTGAGGTCGCTCCTCACCCCTCAGGTGCAGCTATGGAAACAGAGGCTGCGGCTTCGTTGCTAGCTGGTATACTCTCTAAGAGAGGAAAGGAAGTGCCAGTGAAGCAGTTACTGAGATTAATTACGTTGGGGCAAAAATGTGGACATTTTGCCGATACCTGCCTGTTATTTTCCGTATCGGAATGGAAACACTTTGGGGGT
Source organism: Todiramphus chloris collaris (assembly GCA_025345505.1). Taxonomy (NCBI): domain Eukaryota; kingdom Metazoa; phylum Chordata; class Aves; order Coraciiformes; family Alcedinidae; genus Todiramphus; species Todiramphus chloris. Next base: position 70,648 of record JANVCC010009217.1, read on the forward strand.
ACAACGTGGCAAAAGACTGCTGCAGGTGATGGGTTCCGACTCCCACTCCCACAGGACTAGATGATCTTTCAAGGTCCCTTCCAACCTTTAACATTCTGTGATTCTGTGAACACTTTCAGTTAGTAACTGCTCAGGCTTATTTAAAGTGTAAGGCTGTCTTTCCTTCAAGCAGAAACTTTGTAGACAATTTCCTGTCTAATCTTTTAATAAATTTCCAGGTCTTGCACTTAGGTAGCACTTGAGATGAAAATTCTCAGTTATATTTTGCTCATAGATTTTAGATTTCTGTACATTGCAAATTTACTAAATACTATGGATACCTGTCCTTGTCATCACTTTCTTCTGCTCCTCACTCTTAAATGGGAATGATTCACAGTAGTCTTGTTCATTTCTTGCTTTGCTTTTCTTTCCTGTTTTTTACAGGGTAGTGTTGTGTTTTCTTCCCTGCAACCCCATCCAAGATTTCAAGGGAAGTTTGTATTTTTAGCTTACCTGTTGTTTGGTGGAAACCCTTTCATCTTGTATGAAGAACCTGCATTTCAAGTCATTGCAGATATGGTTTTCTGTTTTGCCACCTGGCAAGAAGTGTTGTTTTTTAATGCATTCTTTTGAGTGCATAGGTGCCTGTAAAAACTGTATCATAGCTAAAGTAGTCTCTCAGTCTTTCAGTTAGCGATTCTTATCCTATTATTTTTTTCCTCAATCCCATTATTCTGTTTCTTAATTGTCTCATCTTAATGTGATATAGACAGTGATATTGAGTGCACCCTCCGAAGGTTTGCAGATGACACCAAACTGAGTGGTGCAGTTGATTCCCTAGAGGAAAGGGATGGCATCCAGAGGGATCTTGACAGTCTAGAGAGGTGAGCCCATGCAGAACTCATGAAGTTCAACAAGGCCAAGTGCAAGGTCCTGCACCTGGGGCAGGGCAATCCCAAGCAAAAATACAGGCTGGGCAATGAGTAGATTGAGAGCAGCCCTGCAGAGAATGACTTGGGGGTGCTGGTAGATTAAAAACTGAATATGAGCCAGCAACATGCACTTGCAGCCCAGAAAGCCATCTGTATCCTGTGCTGCATGAAAAGAAGTGTGGCAAGCAGGTTGAGGAAGGTGATTCTCCCCTTCTACTCCTCTCTCATGAGACCCCCACCTGGAGTACTGCATCCAGATCTGGAGCCCCCAATACAAGAGGGACATAGACCTGTTAGAGTGGGCCCAGAGGAGTGGGCCCAGAGGAGGGCCATGAAAATGATCAGTGCTGGAACACCTCTGCTATGAAGAAAATCTGAGACACTTGGGGTTGTTTAGCCTAGAGAAGAGAAGGCTCCAGGGAGACAATATTGCAGCCTTTCAATATATAAAAGGGGGCTTATAAGAACAAGAGACACTTTTTACCAAGACCTGTAGTGACAGGACAAGGGGTGATAGTTTTAAACTGAAAGAGGATAGAGTTAGAATAGATATAAGGAGGAATTTTTTTTACAATGAGTCTGGTGAGGCACTGGGATAGGTTTCCCAGAGAGATGGCAGATGCCTCATCCCTGGAAACATTCAAGATAAGGTTGGAGGGGGCTTTGAGCAATCTGATCTAGTGATATATGTCCTTGCCCATGACAGGGGGGTTGGACTAAATGATCTTTAAAGGTCCCTTCCAACCCAAACCATTCTATGCTTCTATGACTAAAATTTCCCATCACAGATAACAAGTTACATTGTGATACCTTGTCAATTATACTTCAGAGTTAGCTATTGAACTAATTTTTGTCCTTGTTGTTATAAGTTAGATTCACGAATTTATGTGAGTCACAGCCAATACAAAATTTAAGAATTTATTAAGCAAGCGATAGCAAGCAAAACAGTGCTGGGCGACCGGGGAGACACAGCTCCACCAACGGTGCGCAAAAGATGTCAAGCAAGCAGGCATTTATTACACTAAAGCATGCATATCCAACAGCGTTAACTACATATTCATTCTGTGGGGTTGGATTATTATAATCAGGTCCAGGAACTCATTATCATAGGTCTCCTCCCTTTGGCACTTGCGCACTGGTGTCTGGTGGTCGTGGGCTGGGGTCTTCAGGAGGAAGGCCCCCATTCTTCCTCGCAATGTACTTTTCACCTTTTGTCTCAAAATGATGAGTCAGGAACCAGAGGGTTGGTGTGATCTGGCTTATCTGCAGGTAGGCTCTCCTATCTCCTGTCTGGGAGTTAGTTCCCTTATCCACAAAGACCACAACTACACAAGACAGGCTACAGGATTTAGGAGAACCTTGATAACTTTCAAGGCTATGGGAGACAAAGCACAACTTACAACTATGTAAAACAAGCTACAGTTTACAAGGCTACTAGGCTAGGATTTATGATGACATTTACAACTCAGGCCTCGGCCAGGCCTGTATCTGGTGGGAGCAGGGATGATGTCCTGGAGGGCCGAGTCCCCACTAGAGCAGAATATATTTGGTACCTTTCCATACCTGATTTGGTGCTTTTATTAGAGCAAACCAGCTTAAGCAATTGGTACAAAGTTTGATGAACAAACAATTCACAGTTTATCACAATCCCCCCTTTTTCTTTTTACCATTTTGTTCAGCAAACCTTTTTTACTCCTGTTGGCTTAAAATGAAAGTGTCTTCAATCTCTGGAATTCTTCCTATGAGTTCATATTTGGTTCTCATTAACATCAAGTGGGCTGCTTCCAACCTGCTTTTTACAGCTGCCACTATTTTATTAAAAAATACAGGAACCAAAACCAACAATACCAGTGGTCCTGCTAAGGTTGATAACAAAGTGGTTAGCCATGGGGAATGAGTAAGCCAAGATTCATACCAACTTTGTTGTGCCTCTCGTTCCTGTTTTCTTTTTCCCAATCCTTCCCGCAATTTGGCCATAGTGTCCCTCACTATCCAGGTGTGATCCGCATATACACAACACTCTTCTCTAAGCACTGCACACACCCCTCCTTGCAGGTCCTCGTCTACTGCCATTCTTAAAGCTTTAAATTCTTTGCTTTGTTGTACCAATGAGGCCACTCCTGTGCCTACTCCCGCACCTCCGAGGATCATTAGAGTGGCTACTGTTAGTGCAGTAAAGGGTTCTCTTTTGAACAGATGATGTTCTTGGGTAATCTGTGAATCGTAAACAAATTCTTCAGGGTGATAAAAGATTTTAGGGACTATGGTTACCTGCACACAATAGTCTCAGGATTCATTGAAATATTCTAACGACAAACAGGGTGTAACTCCTATAGTGGAACAAACTCACTTGGTATTATTGGCCGGTAATAGACACTTTTCAGGTCTTTTAGATTTTAACAGTCCCTTCCCATCATTCACACACAGTCGTCTTTTGTGTTCTGGAATTTTTCCTACACACAGGCCCTTTCGTCACTTGAGTCAATATAATTCCTTGTTTTTCTGTACCCGATATGCACTGTTCCGGGTTAGTACCATTTACACGCCTGGGTTTTCTAGCTACTCCTACAGCCTCATAAAAGGTCGGTTTTATTCCATTATACAACCAACAATGCTCAGTAAGATTTGAGTTAGTTTTGTTCAACACCAGGTAACTTTTCTGACACCTCCTGCTTAAAACCCAAAAGCCAGAAGGATCGTGAGGCCCCGCTTTCACGGCCTGTATTCGTACTGAAAATCAAGATCAAGCAAGCTTTTGCCCTTTTGCTCCATGGGAGGTTTATTCCTCCCTGAGCTCGCCTTAGGACACCCGCATTACGCTTTGACACGTGTACCGCCCCTGGTTCCCAGTCCGAGGCTATAGTTTCATATCCCCAATGGCCACAGTAATATTGGTTAGGATAGTTACAGTAGCTTCTCCCAGGATTGGAGCTGGGGCAAAAATAAAATCCTGAATCATGTACAACCACTTACGGGTGCCAGCTGACACAGGGGCCTCGTAAACGTGGGTGCCCCTGGTGGTGTTATTTTCTGAATCACTTCTTAATTCTCCTCTCTAATTAAGGTCCATTAGAATGGTTGGTGGGGTTGGTGGTTCATTTCTCTGGCCCATATTTGTGGTAGGCACATTATAAACAATATGCCTAGGATGTACCGAAAAGGGTGAAAACTCCATTTCTTTGTTATCCCATACTTTGATTCAATTTGACTAGTGCCTTCCTTCCATTTTGAGCCTTGGGTACCTTCCCTTTGGAAGACTTTCAAGTCCCTTTGATCACTGGGGTGGTTTTTCCAGCAGTCCCATGCGGCTCCAGTAACAGGAGTCGGTTCTCCACAGTGTCTTACCCCTCTACCTCGCTTGTCCACTCTCCACTCGGTTGCTTCGAGCCACAAGGGATAACATCTTCTCGGTAGCAAGGGTAGTCTTCAGGAGAGGGAGTGCTAGCTATTTTGAGTGCTTGCCTCCATTTATATAACTCCCAGTTTGGCACCCAGCTCCTTTGGAAGGAACACTTTGATATTTCCAATTGACATATATAACCCAATAGATTTTATTTTAATGAGATGACCACAGTTCTCGGCATTCCTATAGATTACTGATTTCACACCAATCCCAAAATATTAATGTCGTTACTACGTTTCCCTTATCCTGGCCCACTTTATGTCCATTTAAACCTTCCTAAGGGTGATCTTTAGGTCTCCGGGCAGGCTCAAAACTTCCCAGGACTGGTCCGAGTCACTGATGGCTCCTTTTACACAGCTAGCATGGGTCCAGTCTCTTTCTGCTGTCCAAACAGCGGTTTCTGTGGTGAGCAAAACAGATAGGGTCCTTCCTAACGAGGGGTTAATGAGGATTCTTTCCAGGATTTAATCAAAACCTTATCCCCTGGTTTGATCTTATGTATGGCCATATCTAAAGGAGGCCTTTGAACCACCAAACCTTTATTTCGTAATTGCTCCCTTCAAGCCATTAGCTGGATCAAATAAGGTTTAACTTGTTGGCTCTCGAGCTGGGGGTTGATGTGCGGAAATCAAACTCTACAACCCGTGAAAGGTTATAAAGCAGGTATGTTTATTACGGCGCCGGGTGCAAGGGGGATCATTCCTCCTAACTTGCACACCGAAGGGTCCATCGAGCAGGTATTTATTACACCAAAGTATGCATATTTAACAGAGTTAGTTACATATTCATGATATGGGGTTGGATTATTACAATCAGTTCTGGGAACTCATTATCATAGGCCTCCTCCCATTGGCACTTGCGCAATGCCGTCTGGTGGTCCTGGGCAGGGGTCTTTGGGAGGAAGGCTCTCAGTCTTCCTCGCAGTGTATTTTTCACCTTTTGTCTCAGGATGCAGAGTTGCGATGAGTCAGAGATCACAAGACTGGGGGGGGCGAGTCAGAGATCACAAGACTGGGGGGGGCTTTTCTTTATTCCTCCCTGTCTTGGTATAATCTTCCCTTATCTACAAGCCATGCAAGATGAGCTAAGGCCCATCAAGCTTGTCTCAAGGCCTCAGCATCCTGTCTCCTGTTTATCTCAGGATGCCCCAGGATAACAATGGTTGCTCAACTTGCTTTATTACCTTTCAAGCAGAATACTGTCCCCCTCACTTCAATTCCCCCCTTTTCTTCTAACTTAGTAAATACTTTTACTAATAACTCTAGGTGATGAGAGATCCTTCTGGAAATATTTACCAGATTTGATTCTGTGTTTTAACTGGTGTTTCTTCCCACAACTATAATCATCCAATAAATTTGAAGCCCAACACATAAAGCATCTAAAAGACACATACATTAATATTCCCAACAGTATGAACCCCACTTTCATAAACAATGTTTTTACCATGCCAAGTTCGGTAGCCACGAAGTCAATTCCCCCACAACTCCTGAAATCCCCATGAGGTATCATTTTTGTTACCATGTGTAAGATCTTTGTTTGATCCCAAATTTTATGCAGGTCCATCTCAATCCGACGTTCTTGATTCACATAGGAACAGTAGGACCTGTTAACAACTGTACAGACTCCTCATTCGTTGGCTAATATCAAATCCAGGGCCATACGGTTTAAACTAATAAATACCAGAACCCCCCTTTTCTTGTGAGTTCCTAAAAGTCAATTTACCATTATTGTCCTGGGTAATTTCCTTTCCCTATCTGTCCTGATGGAGCTTTTAAGCCTGTGTGAGGATTATTTTGTAAACAGACTTCACACCGTTGTGTTACCTGCCTGATTGTAGTATATAATTTTCGAGCAGCTATACGTTGGTTCAGATACTTATGTAATGCCTCCACCCCCCAGTGTGTTTTCCTATGCTCTGCCATCACCACAGCCCATAACAACGTCAACGGTACTATTATCTTACCTTGTGCAGTCTTTACCCATTTACCCTTTTCCATGTTCCCACCTAGATCAGCAATTAACTTCTGATCTTCCTTTGAATACCTTGGCTCACAATTAATTTGTATTTTACTGTCTGGGATCAAGGATTGCACCTCCACCTCACCAGCTCCAGCCACTCTTTTTGCCTCGCGGTCTGCCATCGAGTTGCCAAGTTCTTGTGCAGTTGTTCCTTTCTGGTGAGCTTTACAGTGCATAATGGCCACCTTCTCTGGTAACCAAACTGCTTCCAGGAGTTTAAGAATTTCTTTAGCATGCTTTATATGCTTTCCCTGGGTAGACAAAAGTCCCCTTTCCTTCCAGATCGCTCCATGGGCATGTACTACCCCAAATGCATATTTAGAATCTGTCCAAATATTAATCCTTTTTCCTCTTGCCAATTCCAGCACTCGAGTCAAGGCTATTATTTCTGCCTTTTGTGCTGAGGTGTCTGGAGCGAGAGCTCTGGACTCTATTACCTGTTCTGTAGTGGTTACCGCGTATCCTGCTTTACGGGTGCCTTGTCGAACGAAGCTGGTTCCGGCAGTGTACCAGGAGTCTTCAGCATCTTCCAGTGGCTCCTCTTTCAAGTCCGGTTGGCCGGAATATACCTCCTCAATGGTCTCCAGGCAATCCTGTATCACTGGATCCCCGGGGGTCCCGCTGAGAAAAGATGCTGGATTGACAATGTTAGTAACCACTATCTCCACATCATCCTGCTCCACCAGAATGGCCTGGTACCTAAGGAACCTCTGCGGTGACAACCAGTGTCCCCCTTTTGCCTCCAATACTGCAGATACAGTGTGGGAGACCAATACTGTAATCCTCTGGCCCAGTGTGAACTTTCGTGCTTCTTGGATGTTAAGCACTACTGCAGCTACTGGTCTTAAACAACTGGGCCATCCTTTACTAACTTCATCAAGTTGTTTAGAGAAATAGGCCACTGCCCTTCGGTACGGTCCCAAATTTTGAGCCAGAATTCCCAAGGCTATTCCCTGTTTTTCAAAAGAGAATAACCAGAAGGTTTTGGTGGTGTCTGGTAACCCTAAAGCAGGAGTTCTCATCAGTTCTTACTTGCTCAGCCTCCTCATCCCAAATGAGGCTCTTTGAATTAGTTTTTAAAAGTTCATAAAGTGGTTTTACCAAAAGTCCATAGCTGTATATCCACAAACGGCACCACCCTGTCATGCCTAAAAACGTACGGAGTTCTTTAGCAGTGTGTGGTCTGGGGGTCTGGCAAATGGCTTCCTTCCTTGCAGTCCCTAAGGTTCGTTGTCCAGCGGTGATCTCAAATCCAAGGTAGGTTACTTGCTGGTGAGCCACCTAGGCTTTCTGGGGAGAGACTTGATAACCATTTAGTCCAAGAAAATTCAGCAAACCAACTGTCCATCCCATACACATGTCCCTTGTTTCAGTGGCCACTAATAAGTCGTCCACATATTGCAATACCACCCCTATTCCAGGTGGATGTTTCCATCATTCCAGGTCTTTGGCTAGTTTGTGCCCAAAAAGAGTGGGGCTGTTCTTAAACCCCTGTGGCAATACTGTCCATGTGAGTTGTGTTCTTCTCCCAGAATCTGGGTTTTCCCACTCAAAGGCAAACAAGGGCTGGCTCTCCAAACTCAGGGGCAAGCAAAAGAAGGCATCGTTCAGATCCAATACGGTAAACCAAGCCAATTCGGATATTAATTTAGTTAATAATGTATATGGATTTGCCACTACTGGATATAAATCCTCTGTTATCTTGTTAATGGCCCTCAGATCCTGCACTATCCTGTAACTCCCATATGGTTTCTTAACTGGCAGGATAGGCGTGTTATATTCTGATTCACACTCTGTTAGCAATCCATATTTTATACTGGCTGGGTCCCTGGTTTGAGTTTCACCACTACTGGGGAGGCAGTCTTTGCCCTCCCAGGTATTTCTGATGCCCATACTCCTGGAAACACTTTTTTCATTTCCTCAGATACCCCAGCTTTGATGGGGGTGCTAATGAGAGTCAAGCTTAGAATTTCAATTAATTGTTCATTCCCTATTTTAAATTCTAGTTTTCCTTTTTCAAATTTTATTTCTGCTCCCAAGTGCTCCAATAAATCTCGCCCTAATAATGGCTTGGGTGAGTTTGGCACATACAAAAATTTATGTATCCCAAACTGCTTGCCTAATTTGAATTTGAGAGTTTTTAAGAAATATTCCTTTTCACTTTGGCCAATGGCTCCCTTTACCGTTACAAAGTCATCATCTATCGGTGTCAAGGCTTGATTTAAAACTGAATATGTTGCTCCTGTGTCAATTAAAAATTCCATGTCTCTCTTGAAAAAGAGAGTCAGGTGGTGTACATGGCACAGGGGGGGGAGCGGGGCACAGAATCTATTAATCTTGGTATATTTCAAGCTTGTCTTCCTGCACCTGGCGATTAAGAATAACCCATTGTGTGAAGGCCACCTAGAAACCGGTTAGAGTCGGTAGAAGATCTGGAAAGATACCAACCATCAACTGCGGCTGCGTCGATCGTGGGGTCAAATACTGGACAACTGAGGAAGACCACTTACTTCCTCCCAAAGACCCCGGCCGCGACCACCTGTCTGGAATACGCATGCGCCAGCTGCGGGAGGAGACTTCTCGGAAATAATTATAATAGCCACACCAATTCTAAGAACTAATTGTACTAATCCCTCCCTTGTTAATGCATATGTATCAATGCTTTCAATAAATGACTGTAAGGTGCAGGGGCAGGTATGCATGTTAGGAGGAGCGATCCCCCATGCATCCGGCGCCATCAATAAAGAATATCTGCTGATAAAGAAATTGGAGAATTGTCCTTTTTGGAATCAATCTGGCACCCCAGATGGGACACTCTCTGCTGGACCGCGGGACCCGCTGAGAATAGGACTCCCTTGGGCGCCCCCGGGGAATTCTCCGGAGGGACTCCTTGCCTCATCGGATCACTGCGGGGCAGACAAGGACCCGTTTGGTAAGCAGCAATATTTTTTATATTAATAGGTTTCAGTAACTGTATTAATAGGTTTCAGTCTGGGTTGACTAGTCATCTGTAATTGGGATCGCCCGTGAGACAGAGGTGGCTTCTCTGCGGGGCGAGGTATATTCCAGTAAGCTAGCACTTGAATATACATCAGGGTTCTGGTAGGCATTCATTTGCCATTTGGTCGGCATTTATTTGCCATCTGGTCGGCATTCACTTGCCATCTGTTTCTGAACGCTTTGGTCTCTGACTTATTGGACTGTTACTCGGTTAAGATTTATCGCTTGTAAGCTTGGCTGTGTTGTAAGTTATACTTCGGTTTTTGACTTATTGGACTGTTACCCGGTTAAGATTTATCGTTTGCGAGCTTGGCTGCGTTGTGAGTGAGTTATACTTTGGTTTTTGACCTATTGGACTGTTCCTCGGTTAAGATTTATCGCCTGTATTTGTGTGTCGAGTTTTGAGATGGGAGGAGGCCAGAGTGGAGAAATTTTAAGGAAAAGCCCTTTGGGGTGTGTATTAAGTCATTGGAAAGAGGTTGGGGGGAGACCTGGGGGAAGTGTGAATAAGAGAACTTTGATTAAATATTGTAATCAGTGGTGGCCGCTGTATAAATTGGAGCATGGGGAAAAATGGCCTTTTAATGGGACTCTCAACTATAATACTCTATTACAATTAATGTTGTTTTTACGGAGAGAAGAAAAGTGGGATGAGGTTATGTATGCGGATATGTTTTTCACTCTCCGAAATCACCCGGAATGGCAGAAAGCTTGTGGTATAAATTTGGCCCCTCAGGATCCCCTGGTATTAGCAATAGAAAAGGAAGAAAAGGAACGAAAAAGAGGTAAACTGGAAAGATGTTGTTCTTCTTGTAGTATTGGGCAAAGGTGTGAGAAATTAAGGGAAGCAGAAGAGCGACTTGAGGATTTTCTATCTCCCCCTCCTCCAGCTGCGGGATCGGAGAACCGAGATGAAATAGAGGAAGGGGAAGAGGAAAGTCAGGTCCGACTGGATGAGGCAGACAGAAGAGTTGCGGGATTTACTCCCATCACTGCCCGAACACGTAGTAAAGTGGGTCCAATAATCGAAGCCCCCCTTAGGCAGGCAATGGGACCAACGGGACCCATAAAAATTAAGGTACCCTTCACGATGAATGATTTAGATACTTGGAAGGAAAAGGTGAAAGAATATCGTGATGACCATGATGGTATTGCGAGGCGATTCGAATTGATGGCTAAGAATCAAAATCCTGACTGGCAGGATATAAATTTGCTCTTGGATGCCTTCACCGAGACAGAAAGGCAATTGATTTTAAAAACAGCTAAAACACATGTTCAAGTTCAAATTACGGCAGGGGTCCTGACAGGTCCAGTGGATAGACATGTGCCACAGGATGACCCAGACTGGGATCCCAACGATGATCGTGACTACCGTCTATTGCTGTGGTATAGAAATTGGATAAAAATAGGAATCGAGAATGCGATTCCGAAATCTGTGAACTGGTCTAGTTTGTATGAAATAAAACAAGGGAAAGAAGAGGACCCCACCAAATTCCTGGATAGGTTAAGAAGTGCTATGCGTAAATACACAACCTTGGACCCACTGTCAGAGACGGGTAAACAACAGCTGATTTCTCTGTTTCTTGGGCAGTCCTCAGAGGATATTAGACGGAAGCTGCAGAAGTTAAAAGAGCCAGAAATCAGGGACCTGGAAAAACTGATGGAAGAGGCATGGAGAGTTTACAGAAATAGGGATGGCGAAGAGAGACGGAAATTAGGGGGAATAATAGCCACAGCTACTCTCGCTGCTCTGGGAAACCAGAGGGAAGGGATGTTAGCAGGAAGAGGTAGAGGTAGAAGAGGTCAAGGGGGAAGCCGTCAACGGTTTCTACAAACTGATCAGTGTGCTTATTGCAGGAAAAGGGACATTGGAAGAGCGAGTGTCCCAAGAGACATCCGGTATCCGAAGCTGTCGCCGACTGAAGGGGACCGGGGGATTCTGCCCTAGCGGATCCACTGGTTAAAATTAAGCTAGGGAAGCAGGAACGGGAAGTGGATTTTTTGGTAGATACAGGAGCCTCTTACTCTGTGTTAAATCAGAAACTGATACCTGAAGATAGAGAATTTGTAAATGTGGTGGGAGCCACTGGCCAAACAGAGAAAGCTTTCTTCTTAAAACCTCTAAAATATAAATTGGGAAAGCAAATAGGAATACATCGATTCTTATATTTACCGGCAGCTCCAAAATCTTTGTTGGGTCGGGATTTATTAGAACAATTAGAGGCAAAGATTAGTTTTGATAAAGGAAAAATAGAATTGAAAATTAAGGAAGAAAACATGTTTGAGGCTTTGAGCTTGGCTCTATTAGAAACTAAGGTTGAGGTAGAAATTCCCCAAGCAGTACTTGATCAGGTGTACCCTGGAGTTTGGGCATCTGAGGTGCCTGGAAAGGCAAAACATGCCACTCCTGTAACAATCAAATTGAAACCGGGAGAAAAGCCGGTCAAGATCAGACAATACCCCTTGAAAATAGAAGATAGGAAAGGGATTAAGAAAATAATTGATAGATTTTTACACTATGGGTTGCTAATTGAATGTGAATCAGAGTATAATACCCCAATCTTGCCAATTAAAAAGGCAGATGGGAAATGTTATAGGTTGGTTCAAGATTTAAGAGCAATAAACAAAATCACCGAAGATATACATCCGGTGGTTGCGAACCCTTACACTTTATTGACAAAGTTGAAGGACAGCCAAGTTTGGTTTACCGTACTGGACCTAAAGGATGCTTTCTTCTGCCTGACTCTGGCTGAAGAGAGTCGGAATTTATTTGCTTTTGAGTGGGAAAACCCTGAAAACGGGAGGAAGACTCAGTTAACTTGGACAGTACTACCTCAGGGTTTTAAGAATAGCCCCACCATTTTCGGAAACCAGCTGGCAAAGGAACTTGACAATTGGATGCCCCCTAACAACGAGGGGACTTTGTTACAGTATGTGGATGACCTTTTGATAGCTACTGAGACTGAGGAAGATTGTGTACGATGGACAATAAGTCTCCTTAACTTTTTGGGTCTAAGTGGATATCGAGTTTCTCAACAGAAAGCCCAATTGATTCGACAGCACGTGACCTACCTGGGACTGGAAATATCGGGAGGACAGCGAGAGCTCGGAACGGAGCGTAAGGAGGCCATCTGCCGGACCCCTGAGCCTCAAACGGTAACAGAATTACGGACCTTTTTAGGGATGACTGGTTGGTGTCGCCTTTGGGTTTATAATTACGGACTATTGGTGAAACCTCTGTATGAGCTAATAAAGACCAATCAGACCAAATTGGCCTGGACTGGAGAAGCTCGGAAAGCATTTAAACAGCTTAAACAAGAATTGATGCGGGCTCCTGCCCTGGGACTACCAGATGTTACGAAACCATTTTGGCTGTTCTCTCACGAAAGACAGGGAATAGCTCTTGGAGTGTTGGCACAGAAGCTCGGTCCCTATAAGCGGGCGGTAGCCTACTTCTCCAAACAATTGGATGAAGTAAGCAAAGGCTGGCCAGGGTGTCTTCGAGCTGTTGCAGCAGTTGTTATTAATATACAGGAAGCTCGAAAGTTCACCATGGGACAGAAGGTTACGGTGTTAGTCTCCCACACGGTTTCGACAGTTTTGGAGCAAAAAGGGAGTCACTGGCTGTCACCGCAAAGATTTCTAAAATACCAAGCAATATTAGTAGAACAAGATGATGTTGAAATTGTGGTCACTAACATTGTCAATCCAGCCTCTTTCCTTAGCGGAGCTTCGGAGGAACTGGTGGTACATGACTGCTTAGAGACAATGGAGGCTGTGTATTCAAGCCGACCCGATCTCAAAGAAGAGCCTCTAGAAGATGCCAGTGATTCCTGGTACACGGATGGAAGCAGCTTTGTGAAACATGGACAACGCAAAGCAGGGTACGCTATCACCACTACTCAACAGGTAATTGAGTCCAAACCCTTGCCTCCTGGAACTTCAGCCCAAAAGGCAGAGATAATTGCTCTTACTCGAGCGTTGGAATTAGCAAAAGGGAAGAGGATAAATATTTGGACAGATTCTAAATATGCATTCGGCGTAGTACACGCCCATGGGGCAATCTGGAAAGAACGAGGACTACTGACTGCTCAAGGAAAACAAATCAGGCACGCTGAGGACATTTTGAAACTATTGGAGGCAGTGAAACAGCCAGAGAAGGTGGCCATCATGCATTGCCGAGGACATCAAAAGGGTAATGCTGACCCCGAAATTGGAAATCGATTGGCTGATCGCGAGGCAAAGCGAGTGGCTGAGGAGGCAGATACGGAAGCATTGTCCTTGGTGCCAGATGGTAAAATACAAACTATAAACATAGATCAGAAACCAAATTATACAAAAGAGGATTTAAAACTGATTGAGGATTTGGAAGGTGAGTCTAGACTAGGAGGATGGGTTTATCTAAAGGATGACCGCATAGTGATACCCTCCAATCTTATATGGGCAACTGTTCTTGCAGAACATAACAAAACTCACTGGGGAGCTGACACTCTGTATAAGAGTCTAAATCAGAAAATAGTGGGCCGAAATTTATATACCACTGTCAAGCAAGTGACAAAACAATGCAGTACATGCTTGCTGAATAATCCTAACACTGCTTTAAAGGTAGAATTTGGGAAAATTGGTAGAGGAAATTATCCAGGGGAACAGTGGCAAATTGATTTTGCAGAACTCCCCAGAAAAGGGGGGTATCGATACTTGTTGGTACTAACTGATACTTTCTCCGGATGGCCAGAGGCTTTTCCCTGTCGAACAAATAAGTCAAGGGAAGTAGTAAAGGTACTACTAAATGAGATCATACCACATTTTGGAATTCCAGCGACAATGTCCTCTGATAGAGGATCGCATTTTTGCGCTGAAGTGGTACAACAAATAAGTAAGATTCTGGGAATAGACTGGCAATTACATACCCCACAGAGACCCCAGGCTAGTGGACAGGTAGAAAAGATGAATCATTTGATTAAACAACAAATAGCCAAGATTGGACAGGAAACTAATCTACACTGGTATCAATCACTCCCTCTAGCATTACTTAGGCTCAGAGTGAAGCCTAGGGTAAAAGAAAATTTGAGTCCCTTTGAAATATTATACGGTAGACCATACCAACCCCAATATGCCGGTGAGGATATGGTACAGATGGGATCGGGATATCTGTACGAATATGTAAGTGGTCTGCAGAAACAGTTAGATGCTATCCGTAAGGTTGTGCTGGGCACCAGAGCACGGGGACTAGATTACCCTGTCCATCCTTTCAAACCCGGGGATTATGTGTATATTAGGTATTTTTCAGGGGATCCATTGGAGGTCAAGTGGAAAGGACCATTTCAAGTGCTACTGACCACTCACACAGCGATCAAAGTCCGTGAACACCCCGCCTGGATCCACTACACGAGGGTGAAAGCAGCGCCCCCGGAAAGGTGGAAATCAACTCTGATCGGGCCGACCAAGCTTCGTTTGGGTAAAACAGAAGCAGAACCGCACGGACCATGAAGTGGGTGATTGTGATTCTAGGAGTCTTTATGAGTTCCCTGGCCTCCTGGAAGGAGAACACACATGTAACAATGATGCAAAAGGTAGCCCAAGTAGTAAACAAAACTAACTGTTGGATCTGCACTCATATGCCTGAGCTGGGAAAGACAGGTATCCCCTTCCGAGGAGTTCCAATACCTAATAATGTGTCTTGGCGAAACTTATGGAAAGACACCAGGAAACGTATCGAAAAGGATGTAGTGATAGAATTGGAAAGTAGTGATCTAACCTCCCAAGAACCCTACCCCATCTGTGTACAAAGATGTAACCCACCTAGAGGTATGGGAAAGGTGGAATGTCGAAAAGAGACTACCTATGTAGGGACCCAAACCTGGTGCAATAAAACCGAGGGTATAGATTCTTGGCCATGGGATCCATGGAACGGAACGTGGCCGGTACCAGAGGGGAGAGGATGGTTCTGGCTGTGTAATAATACGGCTAGAAAGGTCCTTCCCCCTAACTGGAAGGGAACGTGTACTCTGGGGGCTGTGGTTCCCGATGTGTCGATTTACAACTCCTTCTCCGAGGGATACTTGAGGAGCCAAATCAAGAAGATAAAGCGGGAGAACCCCTTGGTCCGTAGACCTAGTGGGTTCCACAGCTTTGATCAGTGGTTTGTGCCATGGTTGGGAGTCAGTGAACTAGAAAAAGCTTTAGTAAATATTTCTGCTGTAATTGAAAAGATAGAAGATAAAACCATGGATGCTATTAAAGCCCAGCAGGAGGAAATAACTAGTTTGTCAAAGGTGGTGTTACAAAATCGAATGGCACTGGATATGCTGTTAGCAGCCCAAGGGGGAGTGTGTACAGTTATTAATACTAGCTGCTGTACATACGTAGATCAAAGTGGACGGATTCAAACGGACCTAGATGAGATCTGGAAACAGACCCAAATATTACACGAAGTAACCAAAGATAATACCTCCTGGGGATTCGAGGAAATATGGAAAAAATTGACCTCATGGTTGCCAAATTTTGGTTGGATTAAACAGATTTTTGTAATACTCTTAACAATAATAGTAGTGGGGATTGTGGCTTGTGTGTTATTTAGGTGTTCCCTTTATTGTTGTCATCACTCCGTAGGAGAATACGAGGCATGGAAACGGAATAAGATAAGACATCGGGTAGAGACCGGAAAATATTTTGCAAAATCACTAGAAGGAGAAGGGTCTCTCTGAGTTGCAAAGGAATTTGCAAGGATATAGAAAAGGGGGGAATGAAAAAGAGAGTCAGGCGGTGTACATGGCACAGGGGGGGAGCGGGGCACAGAATCTATTAATCTTGGTATATTTCAAGCTTGTCTTCCTGCACCTGGCGATTAAGAATAACCCATTGTGTGAAGGCCACCTAGAAACCGGTTAGTCGGTAGAAGATCTGGAAAGATACCAACCATCAACTGCGGCTGCGTCGATCGTGGGGTCAAATACTGGACAACTGAGGAAGACCACTTACTTCCTCCCAAAGACCCCGGCCGCGACCACCTGTCTGGAATGCGCATGCGCCAGCTGCGGGAGGAGACTTCTTGGAAATAATTATAATAGCCACACCAATTCTAAGAACTAATTGTACTAATCCCTCCCTTGTTAATGCATATGTATCAATGCTTTCAATAAATGACTGTAAGGTGCAGGGGCAGGTATGCATGTTAGGAGGAGCGATCCCCCATGAATCCGGCGCCGTCAATAAAGAATATCTGCTGATAAAGAAATTGGAGAATTGTCCTTTTTGGAATCACTCTGTTGTTCCCCTAGCCTTATTTTAACCAGTGGATCCGCTAGGGTAGATTCCCCAGGTCCCCGTCAATCTTCTTCAAAATGAGCCTGCATTGCTCCTCTGCCTCTCCCCCTGTTTCTCTCAGGACATTCATTTCTCCAATGCCCTTTTCCCTTACAGTGTGCACATTGATCCCTCTGTAATCCGGGGGAAAAAAAAACCTTCTTCCTTTACCCCATTCTTTACCTCCGTCCTCCATTCCATTTCTCCCCCACCCTGGCTGGGTTTGTAATGCTGCTACCGTTGCCATTGCAATAGCTTTTTCCAGGCTCCTCCTTTCCCTTTCCTTTCAAACGTTTCAACACTTCCCTGTCCTTCTTACAGTCCTTTTCCAAAGCCAAAACTAAGGGGTCTTATCCTCTGCCACTCAGGATGATTTCTAACTCAGAAAAACATATCTGAATGTACTACTTCATCTCATTTCTCATTTTCCTCCAAAATCACCATCAGCTCCACCAAGGCATCACATTCCAAGGCACCTCCTGCCAGTCACCCCAGCCCCCCACTCAATCCATACAGTAGCCATACATCGGTGCAATATCCCTCAGCCATGCCACCGCTCAAGTTCCCTCCTGTCTGATCTCCTAGCTGCCTCCAATGTGCGAAAATGCACCCTAAGGGGGTTTTACAACGATCTCCTGACTCTGTCCCCCACCCATTGCAGTGTTTACCCAATCCTACATCTCTTACAATAACAATAGGTAAGAAGACACAACCAAATTATCCCAATCACAACATACAACAAACAAAAGGTCCTTATACCAAATCACCTGAAACTAGCCCTGAATTTGCATCTGTACACTTCCAGGGCCAATCTTAAAAGTTCTCAGTTCTGTGCTAATTCAGAACTTCGTCAAAAATACCACAAACATAACACACTGAAAACAGTAGTACACAAAACAATAACCAGACACTAAATTAATTCAACGGGGTCTTGTATCCCTATTTTGCTTCCAATTTATAACCCCAAATTTAGCAGAAATCAAACCCCCTTGCGTTCCAGCTGGTCCTCAGAGAGCAGAGGGGCTGGGGGCGGCTGGGCTTGATTCCTGATGTACAGCCAATAACAAGACACAATTCACTCAACCGGTTAGCACTGTTTGTTTTGTTGTTTTTCTTCCCGGGAATCACTAACACATTACAATAGCTTCACACTCACTTCGCAGCTGCACTGCGTCCCACACACAGACCGCTTACTTCAGAGCTAGCTCTACACACATACCATTTACACCTGTGAGAATAGGTGTCAATATCTCACATAGGTCGACCACTACTCGTAATTGCTTCGTTCGTCTCCGGCCGTGCTCCCCCACGGGACAACGGAACCGCGGATTAGAACTCCGCACTTTTATTGAGCTCAAACCATACACGGTACCATTACCAAACCACTCCGGCCAGCCCGGCCAGGAGAACCCAAGTCACAATTGACTTCCCAATAGTGCACTATTACCCAGGGGCGAGCTGCAATGCTCTTTACCTCGCGTAGGACGTCTCTCTACGACTTACAGGTATCCCCTCCTACGCAAACATACCTGGTCCGCTGATGGTCCTTGTCTGCTCCTGCGGTGATCGAGTGAGAGAGGGAGTTCTTCCAAGAATTCTCGGGGCGCGCCAAAGACGTCCCAGCCCTCAGCCGGTCCCGCAGCCGAGCAGAGAGGGTCCCATCTGGGGTGCCAAATTGACGTGCGGAAAACAAACTCTACAACCCCTGAAAGGTTATAAAGCAGGTATGTTTATTACGGCGCCGGGTGCAAGGGGGATCATTCCTCCTAACTTGCACACCGAAGGGTCCATCGAGCAGGTATTTATTACACCAAAGTATGCATATTTAACAGAGTTAGTTACATATTCATGATACGGGGTTGGATTATTACAATCAGTTCCGGGAACTCATTATCATAGGCCTCCTCCCATTGGCACTTGCGCAATGCCGTCTGGTGGTCGTGGGCAGGGGTCTTCGGGAGGAAGGCTCTCAGTCTTCCTCGCAGTGTACTTTTCACCTTTTGTCTCAGGATGCAGAGTTGCGATGAGTCAGAGATCACAAGACTGGGGGGGGCTTTTCTTTATTCCTCCCTGTCTTGGTGTAATCTTCCCTTATCTACAAGCCATGCAAGATGAGCTAAGGCCCATCAAGCTTGTCTCAAGGCCTCAGCATCCTGTCTCCTGTTTATCTCAGGATGCCCCAGGATAACAATGGTTGCTCGACTTGCTTTATTACTTTTCAAGCAGAATACTGTCCCCCTCACTTCAGGGTGATCCTGTGGGATTTCCAAGTCATACGGCATTCCATATAACATGTCAAAAGGGGGATATACCAGCATCGGTCCTTGGCTGGGCTTGAATGTAGAGCAAAGCCAAGGGTAAACATTTAACCCAATTCATTTTTGTTTCCACCATAAGTTTGGTTAGGTGTTTTTTATTTCTCCATTCATTCTCTCTACTCTTACAGAACTCTGTGGGTGCCAGGGGGTATGGTATTCCCGGGGAGGCAGTCTTTGCCCTCACGGGTATTTCTGATGCCCATACTCCTGGAAATACTTGGTCTTTTATTTCCTCATATACCCCGGCTTTGATGGGGGTGCTAATGAGAGTCTAGCTTAGGATTTCAATTATTTGTTCATTCCCTACTTTAAAATTCTAGTTTTCCTTTCTCAAATTTTATTTCTGCTCCCAAGTGCTCCAATAAATCTCGCCCTAATAATGGCTTGGGCAAGTTTGGCATATACAAAAGCAATTGGTACAAAGTTTGATGAAGAAACAATTCACAGTTTATCACACTTGTGTCTGTTTGTTGGGGTTTTGGGGAGTTATTCTGTTTTCCTTCTTCTCTTAAAGAATTTTTCCATACTTGTTTGTCAAGGAGGTAAATTGCTGTACTTAAGAGAGACAAAAGGACCTGGCCACAGGGGGAGGGGTCCAGCCAGCCGAATAAAGGGGGTTGGGTGGATCTCCTGGGGTACTTGTTTTGCTCCCTGCATTCGAGGTGAGGAGAAGCTGCCCTCCTGGGGGAGAGAACTCATCCCCACTGCATCTCCTGCTCTCCCTGCTGCTTCCCGAGGATCCGGCGGGACACCGAGATCAGCTTGGAGAGAGGTTGTCCCTGCTGCGTTTCCTGTTTTTCCTTCTAGCCCTGCTGTCTCCCGAGGATCCTGCTGGACACCGGGATCGGCTGCCCAATGGGGTTTGTGACACAGGCTTTTCGTCGACCATTGCCACGTGAGGCCTGAGCTGGCTCCGGAGCGGTGGGGAGACCCTTGCGCCCTCCCTGCTCCCTGGGAGCCCCCGAGAGGTTGGGACTGGGTTCCTGGCGCTGTTTGTTGTTACTGCCGTAGTTATTGTTGTTTGATTGCCTTGTTATATATATATTTAGTAAAGAACGGTTATTCCTATTCCTGATATTTGCCTGAAAGCCCCTTAATTTCAAAATTTTAAGCATTCGGAGGGGAGGGGGTTGCATTTCCATTCCAAGGGGGGCTCCTGCCTTCCTTGGCAGACACCTGTCTTTCAAACCAAGTCACTGTTTTGTCAGAGTATGATAGTATGTGATTTATATCTTGAATAATAATCTGTCTTGGAATTTTCTATATATCTTGTGTTGGCTGATAGATACCCATACAATTTGATGAGTTAACTTTTTCTTTAACATCTGCCACAAGCTCTTCTACCACTGATTCTAGCCCTAGTGCTTTTTCTGTTCCTCAAAATACTTCTTTTTTGTACCTGTAACTCTTTCTGCTACCTGGCATTTCAGGTACTCAGATGCCTGTTTCTCCTGTGATCTTTCAGGTTTAAAATATTATTGATTTCCAGTAATCAACTTCAAGGTATTTACTGGGTGCCAGTATCAAACTCTGAAGTGTTTCCAGATGAGTAGCTTTTTACTGCAATGGTAAAAACAATACAATGTTTGTAATAAGGGGTTTGTGAAGTGGCTGTTCATACAGTCAGCATGCCATACTATATTCAGGTTGAACCAACAGTTAAACAAGAATTAAACATGCAAGGTTCAGACAACACAAGCACCTGATGTACCTCACCAAATTGATGTTTGCCAAAGAGATCAGAAGCCCTGAATCCATGTAGATTAACTGGTGTGAACAACTACCAGCCAACACAACTCTACCTACGCAGAGTTAAGGGCTGTCCTAGAACTCTTAGTGACATGGGACACATCCTAGTTCTAGAGCAGACTACCATTTTGATTTTTACATAAACTGTCACTCTCTTCTCTTATGTTAGAGTCTTGGGATCCTTTTTGGCTACAAACCTGGTACTACCTGTAGCTTCTTTGCCTTACTGACAAATGGGAGCATACAGGTCTGACACTACAAAAGAGTCAACATATCTACACACCAGGATGGTCCAGTACTGTTCTTCTGTTCTACTGGAGAGAGTCCAGCGCAGGGCCACCAAGATTATTAAGGGAGTGGAGCATCTCCCTTATGAGGAGAGGCTGAGAGAGCTGGGTCTCTTTAGCCTGGAGAAGAGGAGACTGAGGGGGGACCTCACTAATGTCTATAAATATGTTAAGGGTGAGTGTAAGGAGGATGGAGCCAGACTCTTCTCAATGTCATCCAATGTTAGGACAAGAGGCAATGGGAGTAAGTTGGAACACAAGAGGTTTAGGGTAAACATAAGGAAAAACTTTTTCACAGTGAGGGTGATGGAACACTGGAACGGGCTGCCCAGGGGGGTTGTGGAGTCTCCTTCTCTGGAGGCATTTAAAACCTGCCTGGACGCATTCCTGTGTGACTTGATCTAGGTGATCCTGCTCTGGCAGGGGCGTTGGACTAGATGATTTTCAAGGTCCCTTCCAACCCCTAACATTCTATGATTCTATGATTCAGTTGTCTTTGGACTGAGCCTGAAACAACTAGTTTCCTTCCATGTCTGAAATGCTCAGATGATGGCAAAGCCAGTGACACATATCAGGAGGAGGAAGTGGAACTGCTATCTAACCTCCCACTGTTGGAAAAGTGACAGTGTCAAGTTACTGTAGTAACTGTTGTGTTGACTCTGTATGTCCCCCAGCTACCTTACATTTCCCTCCTCTTGTATACTGAATCTTGCTTTCCTTGGTAAGAGAAAAGTAACATATGCTACTTTAGTTCACTTGCTTTTCTCTTGGAGCCAACTATGTGTGAGGGGAAAAGGAAGACAGGTGAGTGGTCCCAAGGGATGCTGTTTGCTATATGGTACATGAAATTTGTGTCATGAATATCTTGATTTGTGACAGGAACAGAACACCAAATCAATAAAATGGGGCTTAAGTGGGGTCACCTCCAGCACTCGTATGTAAGCAAGGAAGTGCCTGCAAGGCACCATTGTGGAGAAATCCCCCAAACACTTTCATAGAATCATAGAATCATAGAATCATTATGGTTGGAAAGGACCTCCAGGGTCATCAAGTCCAACCTTTGTCCTAGCATTTCTCAACCACTACACCATATCCTCAAGCTCCACATCTAATCGTTCTTTAAACACCTCCAGGGATGGTGACTCCACCACCTCCCTGGGCAGCCTGTTCCAGTGCCTAACTACCCTCTCAGTGAAGAATTTCCTCCTAATATCTAATCTAAACTTCCCCTGACGCAACTTTAGTCCATTCCCCCTCGTCCTATCATTACTAATTTGAGAGAAGAGACCAACACCAGCCTCTCTACAACTTCCTTTTAGGTAGTTGTAGAGGGCGATAAGGTCTCCTCTCAGCCTCCTCTTCTCCAGACTAAACAAACCCAGTTCCCTCAGCCGCTCCTCATAGGGCATGCTTTCCAGCCCTTTCACCAGCTTTGTTGCCCTCCTCTGCACTCGCTCCAGCACCTCAATGTCCCTCCTGTACTGTGGTGACCAAAACTGGACACAGTACTCAAGGTGTGGTCTCACAAGTGCCGAGTATATGGGTACGATCACCTCCCTACTCCTACTGGTCACACCGTTTCTGATACAGGCCAGGATGCCATTGGCCTTCTTGGCCACCTGGGCACACTGCTGGCTCATGTTCAGCCGGCTATTGACCAACACCCCCAGGTCCTTTTCTGCCAGGCAGCTCTCCAGCCACTCCTCCCCAAGCCTGTAGCGTTGCTGGGGGTTGTTGTAACTGAAGTGCATGACCCGGCACTTGGCTTTGTTAAACTCCATACAACTGAGCTCAGCCCATCTCTCCAGCCTGTCCAGATCCCGCTGCAGAGCCTTCCTACCCTCAAGCAGATTGACATTTGTGCTTAATTTTGTGTCATCTGCAAATTTACTGAGGGTACATTCAATTCCCTCATCCAGGTCATTGATGAATATATTAAACAAGACGGGTCCCAAAACTGAGCCCTGAGGGACACCGCTTGTGACTGGTTGCCAACTGGATTTTATTCCATTCACCACAACCCTCTGGGCTCAGCCATCCAGCCAGTTTCTAACCCAGCGAAGAGTCCTCCTGTCTATGCCATGACCTGCCAGCTTCTCCAGCAGAATGCTGTGGGCATTCTCCAGCTTCTCCAGCAGAATGCTAGGGCATTAACATGCTGGGATGTCTCTCTGAAGTGCCTGTACACTAATGCACATAGCATTGGGAATAAACATGAGGAGTTAGAGATCTGTGTGCAGTTGGATATTTACAGTCTTGTTGCGATCATGGAGACATGGTGGGATGATTCTTATGACTGGAGTGTTGCAATGGAGGGATACAGACTCTTCAGGAAGGACAGACTGGGAAGATGAGGAGGTGGAGTTGCCCTTTATGTGAAAGAGCAGCTGGAGTACTTGGAGCTCTTCCTGTGGATGGATGAGGCCTTAATGTGATATGAGGATGGATGAGGAGCCATCTGAGAGCTTCTGGGTAAGGATTATAGAGAATGTGGGTAAGGGTGACACTGTAGTGGGTGCATTCTATAGGCCACCTGACCAGGAAGAACAAGTGGATGAGGCCTTTTACAGACTACTTGAAGTAGCTCTTTGTTTGCAGGCCCTAGTCCTCATGGGTGACTTCAGACACACCAATATCTGCTGGAGGGACAACACAACAGGACATAAGCTCTGTGCGGTTCCTCCTAACCCTGAGATGGCCGATCCCACGGGGGCTAAAGGCCATGAAGGAAGCCACACAGAGAAGGAGATAATCGTTACATCAGCACCCGTATCGATCAAACCTCGAAGCTGAGTCTGGGGCGGATAAGCGTTTGGCAGGACTAGGGTACATGTCATCTGTGGCCTTTGGCTAGAGATGTCTGCAGTCCAGAAGATCTGAGGAAGTCCCATAGGTCCACTGCCACTATCGTTGTGAACTCGTTGTTCTGTCCTGGGGACACATGACTTAAAAGGCATTAATTGAGCAATGCAAGTCTTTTCAGGGATAGTAACAGGGGGATTGGGCGTGGAAACCATAGCATGAATCTGGCCTGTAAAGTCATCATCAATAGCTTCAGGGTGCACAAAGATCCCTCGGTGGGTAACATTAGGTTTTCCCACGAGCATTGCACTGAGTCCCTGACCTAGGGGTCCATATGCATCCAAAGGGACCTTATAAATACGACTAGATTCTAGGACAACTGTTGTTGTGGTGTAGACGTCGGCCCCGGCTGATCCTGGGCTGCCGTCTGTAAGGTGGCTGGGTAGGCCTGTGTCTGTGTCATTCCCTGAGGGATCACCTGCATCAGAGAGCAATTCCCCCTTTTTGCACCCCGGTGTGAGTTTCCCGGCAGAGGCCGACCGTCGGCATGGCGCAGAGATCTGCAATATTCTGTACGATGACCTGGCCTACCACACCTCTTGCACTGGGGGGGTCCCTGCATTTTCCTTTTGCCTTGGTTTAGCCCTTTTCCGTTTGCTCCCGGCTTTGGACTGCTTCGGTTCACGATCAGAAGGTGCGTGAACAGACGGCAGAAACGCAGCCAAAGCAGACCTTTTATGGCTCGCAGACCCCACCTTAGCACAGGCTTCAACCATATCTGTGAGTGTAGGCTCCCCTGGTAGAGCATCAATGATTTTTCTACACTCATCGTTGGCATTATCTCTTGCTAATTGTATGCACATCATCTGCCTCAATGAGTTATCTTCAACCTGCTTCTCAAGGGCAGCAGCAACCCTTTCTACAAAGCGTAAAAATGGCTCTGTCTGCCCCTGGTGTATTTTCATATACCGTGTTTGAGGAGTAGCCATGTCCATGGTCTTAAATAGAGCTCCCATGCCAACCTTTTGAGCTTGCTCTAGGATTTGAGGGGGCCAGGTGGCCTGGAAAGCAGGATTAGAGTAGTAATCAAGTCCCATAAGGGCATTTACTCCAACTTCATGTCTAATGTCAGTGGAAGGCAACTGCTTATTCTGTAGTGCAGCCTTCTCAGACATCTTTCTCCAGGTAGTCTCAAAAACTTCATATTGTACAGGTTGAAGTATGATTTGAGCTAAGTGCTTAATATCAAATGGAACAAGCAGATCAGCATTCGGCACTCTAAGAAGTTGCATGAGTTCAGGAGAACTAAGCCCATACTGTGCCACTTTGGATTGTAAATCTTGTACAACCTTCCAAGCAAAAACATCATGTCTATCATGTTGACCTGTATTTGGGGAAGCCTTAAACGCAGGATAGGCTTGGACATCCCCTTGCGGGGTGTTACTATCACCTTGAGTTAGTGGCACACCCTCTTGAGGCATTATAGCAAGCTCCTGATCCCACATAAATTCCCCTGGCCTCTCTGGCAGTCCCAGTTTGTCTAAAAGATCCCAGTTGCCCTCCTCTAGAGCCCGCAATTTAACCGACTCCCAGAAACGCCTGCTGTTTCTTGGGCGGACAGTTACAGTACAGTCTGGGAGTGTCCAAGGATGGGCCTGCAGCAACTGCTTCTTCCGCCGCCCGGTTACCGCAGCCTTCCACCTTGAGGCAGGCGTGCCCTCTGTGTCACTGCCCGAATCGTCAGGCAGGGGTTTCCCGGAGGACCCCAGCACGAACAATGGAGGCGGGCAGGGCACGGGTGCCGGGCTGGAGGGCGGTACGGCGGTGGGGGCCGCATTCGGCTGCGCAGGGGGCAGCAAGGCAGCCGGCTGGGGCGGCGCAGTTTGGGGCGCTGCCGGCGGTGCAGGCGGATCTTGTGACGGAGCCGCCTCTGCCGCTGGAGTCGGTGCCGTCAGCTCGGCCGGCGGCGCCGGGAGCTGCCGCCTCCGCCGGGGCCGCCGTTTGTTCCGCCGCTGCCGGTTCCGCCGCGGGAGCCGTCGCCACTTCCGCGTTCGGAATTCCCGGAGCCGGCACTTCCGGCCCAGGCCGGCCCAGCACGGCTCTCAGCGGCTGCCCACAGGAACGCCTCCTGCAACTCCGGTAGCTGCTGAGATATCCTCGGCAGATATTCTTCCAACATTGCCAGCTGCCGCGTTAACAGGTCCTTCATGTGCGGCTGCGCCTGCGCATGAAAACACCCAGAGAAGGGCGCACGCGCGGAGCTGTCGGGCGCCGCGGGCGCTCGTGAAAAATTCGAGGGTGCCGCGAACGCAGCGGGCGTGCGCGCGGAAAACCTGGGTGCCGCCGTGGAGCTCCAGGTCACCGTTAAGCCGGGTCGGACAACCGTAGAGGCCGTGGGAACGACCGGCACTGTTATATTTGCCGAAGGGAGCGGCGCGGAGGAGACCAGAGCAGCTGGGCTAAGGAGCGAGGGGCGCTCCGAGCCATCTCCCTGTTCAAGCATTTCCGCGAGTTGCTCTGCAGGCGTAGGGTATTTAGGGGGAACATAATCCCGGGGCAAGGCGTATTGCCGCTGAACGGGCTGTAGGACCGGCACCGGATCCTGTGGGGCCCGAGACGGCTCCTCGGTGGGGCTGCTGCCGGCTGCTACACTGAGTTTAGCAGTGTCTCCCTTAGTGGCATCCTCCTCTGAAGCCGGCACCCCTCCCCCGTCGCCAGTTTCAGACTTTAGTAGCACAGCAAATATATCTCTCCAAGTGTGATTGAAGTCTAGCAGCGTGTCGTCCTCGTGGGGGAGCTCACGATGAAGCCTGGTGCCCAGCAGCCGCCACAGCTCTAAATCAAAGGCGGTGTCAGAGCTCAGGAGAAACTGGTGCTCAGCTGCCCATTGCAAAAGAGTGTGGAGGGCGTCCTCCGAAACAGCGCTCTCTTTGGTGGCCAGGAAATTCTTCCAGGCCAACAGCACCACGCTTTCTTTCAAGTCGCAAGTCCCCATCTCGGCAGGGTTTTTCTAATACCCCGGTGCCTGGACTGGTCCCGGCCGCGAACCTCGGGGAAGGGGGGGGCGGTTGCGTACCTCCCGAGAGCTGCTTGGCTGGGCCGTTGCGGGTCGTTCACGTCGGGGTCACTAAATGTCACTGTTTATGCTGGGAGCGGAGAGATGAAGCAACATTTAAATTCAGCAAGAGCAGGCAAAAGAAGCAACTTTATTAATTTACAACCCCATTTTATATACCCTAGCCCCATAGGGCAATTGGTCAGTGATCACCCATCTCCTAGGGTGATTGGCTAAAGTCCTACAGCACCTATTTCAAAATATTTTTACAATGTACCATAAACAGAATTTATCAAAACACCATGTGTTAGTCTAGTTTACAAAACCGTCCTACTGTTTCTCATAACACGTGTGAGAAAGGCAGGATTCTCACTGAATATTGTGAGAACCTAGGAAAATCCCTCTGCTAGCAGCTTTTCAGCATCCACAACTGACGAATTGCCCTATGGGGCTAGGCTATATAAAATGGGGTTATAAATTAATAAAGTTGCTTCTTTCGCCTGTTCTTGTTGAATTTATATGTTGCTGCATCCCTCCGCTCCCAGTATAAACAACGACAACAGTATGGATAATTTTTACTAGCTTCCCTAAACTCTACAGAAAATGTGACAGGATAAAAATGTTAATGAGAACAGAGAGGTAAGAAAAATGTGCATGTCTGGAAAAAATGCATAGCTTTAAGCTTTTCTGCTCATGAGTTACTAAATAGTTTCTTCTTTTGGTTGCTGTTTTTGCTTTATGCTAATATGTAATCTCTGTTTCCTGGTGTGGGTTTCTGCTCAAGGCTGTTGTGAGTATGGCTTTCTGTTTACTTAACACTACTTCTACTTTACAGGCATTTGTGGGTTGGATTTTAAAAGATGCTTACTTACTGTATATAAAGTGAGTTTATGATTAAACTAAAATGATTTAACTAAACTACTTTGAAGCTCACCACCACCACCAAAAGCTTAATCAAATGTGACTTAGCTGTAAAACAGAACACCATAAGGTGCATTATGCTAATATATTTGTAGGCAAAGAAAGTTGTGAAAAAAGAGAAAAGCAGAGAAATTGAGGATAAAATTTCTGCTGTGCTCTGGTCCGCGGCACTCTTCTAATTTTTGTGGGGACAGAATTTT
The DNA here is from genome assembly GCA_025345505.1 of Todiramphus chloris collaris. NCBI lineage: Eukaryota > Metazoa > Chordata > Aves > Coraciiformes > Alcedinidae > Todiramphus > Todiramphus chloris. The sequence continues at coordinate 98,618 of JANVCC010009217.1, forward strand.
ACCTCGAGACTTTATGTAAAATTGCTTTCATGCATTGGATAGCTCTTCAAGGAAATTTTCCACTATCTAATTTTAAATATTTTTTTTTTAGTCTAACCTACAAGAGTACTGAATCAGAAAGCAAGGAAAACAACTGAAATACAGTTTTGTATCTTTCCTATATTGAACATATATTCCAAGGAAATATTTGTGAAGTTATAAGGCATTCCTGGGGAAACTCCACAGCTATCAAGGAAAGCACAACTACTACCGAAAGCTGCTATACAATTGTAACCTAAAAATGGGTGAAATTAAATGTCTCTGATCTGGTTCTGTTATAAATGAGACCAAAATAGTCTGTAAATTAAAAAAAAAAAATTTATTAGTGATGGGGAATGAGCAAGCAGCACTGGGTGCGCGGGGAGTCTGCACTCCATCAACACGCACACCAAGATGTCAAGCAGGCAGGCATTTATTACAGTAAATCATGAATATCCAACAGCGTTAACTACATATTCATTATATGGGGTTGGATTATTATAATCAGGTCCAGGAACTCATTATCATAGGTCTCCTCCCTTTGGCACTTGCTCACTGGTGTCTGGTGGTCGTGGGCCGGGGTCTTCAGGAGGAAGGCCCCCAGTCTTCCTCGCAATGTAGTTTTCACCTTTTGTCTCAAAATGATGAGTTGCGATGAAATCACAGGGTTGGTGTGACCTGGCTTGTCTGTGGGAGGCTCTCCTGTATTCCTCCCTGTCTGGGAGTTAGTTTCCCTTATCTACAAAGACTAAGACTACACAAGACAGGCTGCAGGATTTATGAGAACCTTGATAACTCTCAAGGCTGTGTAAGACAGGCTACAGCTTACAATTATGTAAGGCAAAACACTGCTTATAACTATGTAAGACAAACTATGTAAAACAAAACACAACTTACAACTATGTAAGACAAAACACAGTTTACAACTATATAAAACAAGCTACAGTTTACAAGGCTACTAGGCTAGGATTTATGGTGACATTTACAACTCAGGCCTCGGCCAGGTCTGTATCCTGTGCGAGCAGGGATGATGTCCTGGAGGGCCGAGTCCCCAGCAGGCCAAAATACATTTGGTACCTTTCTATACCTGATTTGGTGCTTTTATTAGAGCAAAGCAGCTTAAGTGATTGGTTTACCTGTTCCCTTTTAACAGCAACGCCCTGTTGCCACATCTTATTGACATGAATCATCCAATTTTCTTCATTACAATTCCCCCCTTTCTTTCTTCAACCTATTGATTCGTGTTTGTCTTTCAAAGTTTAGCAATATTAACTCTGCCGTTCCCCTCTGACTCCTTTTGGGTCTCAGCCTTATTATCATTAGCTTAGGAGGTTTTCCGGAAGTTGCAAGTTCTGGATCCTTGGGCACGGTGGTCACTTGCATCCCCTGGACAACAGAGTGTATTAAACGGATGAAACAGGGAGTGAGACAGGGAAGAACCAGTAACCCGGCTACCGAGCATAGTAGGATAAAACCAATCCTTTTCCACCATGTTCCCAGGAAAAAACTTATCCCACCAAGTCCCTTCTAAGATTGAATTCCACTTTTGTACTGGAACATGGGCAATCCTTTTGATCTCTGTGGCCAAGTTCTCTACTACCTTTCCATTATCATCTATCTCGAGACAACATTCAGAGGTATTAAATCTTCCACATAGCCCCCCTTCAGATGCTAACAAATAATCCAGAGCCAACCGATGTTGATAAAGGACTGCTCGGGTCTGGGTCATTTGTTTAGCAATTAACTCTAGAGCTTGAGCCGTTTTGTTTGTAATTATTTCAACCACTGCCTAGAGTCTAATGATTCGATTTAACGTGTAAATTGGGGTTTGGTATCCCCATGAACCATCCTGAGCCCAAGTCACTGGTCCATATACAGAAATGATTCTTTCAGGTGGCCAATCATCCTTTCCCCATCGTTGTGTACCCCCCAACTGGAGGTCTCTTTTTGCTCGAGCTGGCATTTTCTCATATAGGGGAAGGCCCAGCTCATTGTTATCAGGTTTTTTGGGGTTTTTTTTTGGCAACAAGAAGAATCCTGGCCAAATCAGTCCTATAGTGCAGGTACCTTTCTACCTTTTGAGGAGGCGGGAGTACGCGCGCCTTCCACAAATAGAAAACAGTCCATCTGGGGCAATCCATTCGAAGCTGTCATCATCGGGCATGTCCCAGTACTGAGACATCTCTGAATACCCTTGAAGGGGTTAGGATTTCTTGTGTCATTGCACCAGTACAAGGGTCCATTTTTACTGCAATTGGTTCCATTTTGGTTGGTAAAATAACCTCTGGGGGGTCCTGGCCACCAAGAATGGAAAGTTCCATTTGTAATGAGGGTTCGCTTGCAAGGTGATTCGCCAATTCCTTTCCCAAATGTACCCCCCTCTCTGGTTATGCACTCGTGGCCTATTACTTCCGAATTTAAGATCCGCCCCTCCGGGCGGTGTTCCCTATCGGATATTTTTGTATGATTCCAGGTTAGCAATTGTTCCACTCTTAGCCCTTCCCCTCTCCAAGGCCATTCCTCAGTCATTTTGCTTCCCCCACAGGCCCAACAATGAGAGACATTCAATTCAGTTACTATGCGTTGCATTAAATCAAGGAATAGGTTTTGTCCGAGCCCAGGGAGCTGTAGTTCCTTAAGTTTCGATTTCAATCCAGTGTATATGTTGGTGAGAGGTGTTTGAATGGGACGTTCAGGACGTAATGTCTTGATTCTATCTTTCACTATCATTTCCTTAAAGTCATCTTGTAAACCTCCCCCGTCACTTATGTCCCAGTGTCCACCTTGAGTAAAGCATATAGTTGTTTCACCCCGGGGACACTCAACCCTTCCTTTTATTCCTCCTGGGCCCAAAGTTTGGGCTACCCAGAAGGTTTGTCCAAATCTTGTGCACTTGATTGCCCTCTTGGCATCATAACATTCTTTATTCACGTGGGTGTGCAAGGTAAAAGACTGCACAGAGGTCCCTCTCAATCGGAGGGTCTGATAGCACTTAGAGGCACAGTCACGTGCGATCAGTGCCTTAGTTAACAAGGCCAGTATCAGGTACAAGGGTCCGGTATGACTTACTCCTCTAACCCCCATGCCTGTTGGAGTGCCACCAACAGCCGGGGATGGGTTTCTTCTTGGTAGCAAGAGCAGTGGTCAATCCGGTCTTGCCCCTTGCCTTTTCCTGACCTTGAAGTTTCCAAATCTGTACCTTTTTCTGTGCTCTCTCCCAAGCAAACTCTTGTGCACAATAACCTAAGGTTCTATACCAGTCCCTTTCAAACACCTCCCAGTTTTCTGGGAGTAACAACCCCCAGCCACAAAAAGTTTTGATTATCTGTGTTAATTCAATCTGGTGCCCCCTCCTTGGGTTACTCGGGCACATGAGGCACCTAGGGTTCCATTTATAAGAAATACAAGACCACCTTAAATTACACTTTATACATTCACATGTTACCCACCCCCAATGTTCTAGTTCTGGGTGTTTGATACACGGGATTCTGTATGGAATGTAGTTTGACTTCGGGTCGGTCGATTGGCCCTCTTTCTCTACGTCATAGGCGAGAGCATAAACTAGAGATATGGGGGCAACCTTGTATAGTCCAGATCGCCCAGACTGAGGTAGTATTGAGTCCTCTTTCCTGAAGGCAAACTGTGTTTTTCTCAGGATTTGCCCAGGCTTTATATTAAACCATGAATGTAGGCTCGGTCTTACCCATGGTTCCCACGGTATCTGCCTTGGTTCCCTTCTTTCAGGAAAGTTTATCTGTTGACTAGGTGAATTTTTAGGTCACCCGGGGTGGAGGTTATGGTCCGATTCTTGGGAGATTCCACCAGTCCTTTAGTCCTGGTAGTGTGAGTCCCTCTGCACTCCTCAGTCTGGATTGCAGTCTCTGATCTGAAGTGGTTACTGCATATCCCGCTTTGCGGGTGCCTTGTTGAACGAAGCTGGTTCCGTCAGTGTACCAGGAGTCTTCAGCATCTTCCAGCAGCTCCTCTTTTCAGTCTGGTCGACTGGAATATACCTCCTCAATGGTCTCCAGGCAATCCTGTATCACTGGATCCCCGGGGGTCCTGCTGAGAAAAGATTCTGGATCGACAATGTTAGTAACCAGTATTTCCACATCATCCTGTTCCACTAGAATGGCCTGGTACCTAAGGAACCTCTGCGGTGATAACCAGTGTCCCCCTTTTGCCTCCAATACCACAGATACAGTGTGGGAGACCAATACTGTAATCCCCTGGCCCAGTGTGAACTTTCATGCTTCTTGGATGTTAAGCACTACTGCAGCTACTGGTCTTAAACAACTGGGCCATCCTTTACTAACTTCATTAAGTTGTTTAGAGAAATAGGCCACTGCCTATTCTCTCACAGTCATGGATTTGGGGCCAGAATTCCCAAGGCTATTCCCTGTTTTTCATAAGAGAATAACCAGAAGGGTTTGGTGGTGTTTGGTAACTCTAAAGCAGGAGCTCTCATCAGTTCCATTTTCAACTGATTTAAATGCTTGCTCAGCCTCCTCATCCCAAATGAGGCTCTTTGAATTTGTTTTTAAAAGTTCATAAAGTAGTTTTACCAAAAGTCCATAGCTGTATATCCACAAACGGCACCACCCTGTCATGCCTAAAAACGTACGGAGTTCTTTATCAGTTGTGGTCTGGGGGTCTGGCAAATGGCTTCCTTCCTTGCAGCCCCTAAGGTTCGTTGTCCAACGGTGATCTCAAATCCCAGGTAGGTTACTTGCTGCTGAGCCACCTGGGCTTTCTGGGGAGAGACTCGATAACCATTTAGTCCAAGAAAATTCAGCAAACTGACTGTCCATCCCATACACATGTCCCTTGTTTCAGTGGCCACTAATAAGTTGTCCACATACTGCAATACCACCCCTATTCCAGGTGGATGTTTCCATTGTTCCAGGTCTTTGGCTAGTTGGTTCCAAAAAAAAATAATAAAAAAAAATTTAAAAAATGGGGCTGTTCTTAAACCCCTGTGGCAATACTGTCCATGTGAGTTGAGTTCTTCTTCCAAAATTAGGGTTTTCCCACCCAAAAGCAAACAAGAGCTGGTCCTCCAAACTCAGGGGCAAGCAAAAGAAGTCATCGTTCAGATCCAATATGGTAAACCAAGACAATTCAGATATTAATTTAGTTAATAATGTATATGGATTTGCCACTACTGGATATAAATCCCCAGTTATCCTGTTAATGGCCCTCAGATCCTGCACTATCCTGTATCTCCCGTTTGGTTCCTTAACTGGCAGGATAGGAGTGTTATATTCCGATTCACACTCTGTTAGCAATCTATAATTTATGAACTGTTCAATTATTGGTTGAATTAGAGGGTGTTTAATTTTTACTGTCTGGGTCCCTGGTTTGAGTTTCACCACTAATGGGGAGGCAGTCTTTGCCCTCCCAGGTATTTCTGATACCCATACTCCTGGAAAGACTTGGTCTTTTATTTCCTCAGGTACCCCAGCTTTGATGGGGGTGCTGATGAGAGCCAAGCTTAGGATTTCAATTAATTGTTCATTCCCTATTTTAGTTTTTTCTTCTTCAAATTTTATCTCTGCTCCTAAGTGCTCCTATAAATCTTGCCCTAATAATGGCTTGGGCAAGTTTGGCATATACAAAAGTTTATGTATCCCAAACTGCTTGCCTAATTTGAATTTGAGGGGTTTTAAGAACTATGCCTTTTCACTTTGGCCAGTGGCTCCCTTTACCGTTACAAAGTCATCATCTATTGGTGTCAAGGCTTGATTTAAAACTGAATATGTTGCTCCTGTGTCAATTAAAAATTCCATGTCTCTTTGTTGTTCCCCTAGCCTTATTTTAAACAGTGGATCCACTGGGGTAGATTCCCCAGGTCCCCATCAATCTTCTTTAAAATGAGCCTGCATCGCTCCTCTACCTCTCCCCCTGCTTCTCTCAGGACATTCATTTCTCCAATGCCCTTTTCTCTTGCAGTGTGCACATTGATCCCTCTGTAATCTGGGGACAAAATTCCTTTACTCCATTCTTTACCTCCACCCTCCATTCCATTCCTTCTCTGCCCTGTCTGCATTTGTAACACTGCTACCATTGCCGTTGCAATAACATTTCCCAGGCTCCTCCTGTTATTGGAGTCTTAATTTTGAAACACTGTCCATGCTTCATCTAAGACTTTTTCTAAATCCCTTGCCTCGGGCCCCTTAACTTTTGGAAGTTTTGTTTTTGTTTTTAATGTCTTCCATTGACTGGCCAATAAATAAAAAGACCAGCTGCTGTGTCCCCTCTGCAGAAGCTGGATCAAGGGGCGTGTGTTTCCTCATGGCCGATTGTAATTTTTCCAGAAATTCATTGGGGGTTTCATGAGGCCCCTGTCTCAACGAGTATATATATGACCAATTTAGTGGTTTGGGTATCGCAGTCTCCAATCCGAATTTAATCAAATTCTGATATCTTTGTAGTCTTTCATACTCGGCAGGAGTATTTGGGTCCCAATTAGGATCAGCCAGGTGTCCGTGCTGATCCACTGTTCCTTGCAAAGTTCCCGAGGCAATATGTCCCTGCACATGAGTCCGGGCAGTTCTAATTATTAACTGTTTTTCAATGTCTGGTATTTCTCCCCAGAAAGCATCTATAATCCTCCTGTCCAGTGGAATCCGTCTCCACTCTTTGCTCCGCTCTCAGGTCGATGGGGGGTGCATAGTCTTCCATCCTTTCCTCCTTTCCCTTTCCTCTCAACATTTCAACACTTCCCGATCTTTTTCCAAAGCCAAAACTCAAGAGGTCTTATCGAGACACATTTAATCCATATTTCCTCTGCCACTCGGGATGATTTCTAACTCAGAAAAACATATCTGAATATATTACTTCATCTCATTTCTCATTTTCCTCCAAAATCACTATCAGCTCCACCAAGGCATCACATTCCAAGGCACCTCCTGCCAGCCACCCCAGCTGCCTCCAGTGTGTGAAAATGCACCCCAAGGGGTTTTACGATCGATCTCCTGACTCTGTCTCCCACCCATTGCAGTGTTTACGAAATCCCACACCTCTTACAATAACAATGGGTAACAGACACAACCAAATTATCCAAACCACCACATACAACAACAAAAGGTCCTTATGTGATAAACTGAATTGTTTGTTCATCAAACTTTAGAGGCTGTTTCGCTTTAATAAAAGCACCAAATGTATTCCGCTATACTGGGGACTCGGCCCT
>JANVCC010009217.1:130827-144963 GCA_025345505.1 Todiramphus chloris collaris
TCCGTTACATCTTTCCATAACACTTTCGGTTTTATTCCCCACTCTTGCTCTCCAGCCAAACCTCGGATATGCTTCATGATCAGTGGATATTCCTCTTTTCCTGATAAATACAGATAATTTAGTACATAAACAGCTTTCTTCAACCTTGCTCCTGGTGCTAATCCTACTTCCCCCGTTTTTTGTTTATTCATCATGGCCTTTAAGGTTTTATGTGTACGTTCAATGATTGCTTGCCCGGTAGAATTCCCTGGCATGCCAGTGACATGCCTAACTCCCCCCATTTGCAGAAATGATTGAGTCTTGCTAGCTATATATCCAGACCCATTGTCCATTTTGATTGACTGAGAAACACCCAGGATCGCAAAGCACGACCGCCAAAGACATATGACTAAGGAAGCATTTGTCGGTGCCATAGCTGTGGCCCATACTGCTTGTGAATAAGTATCTATTGTAACATGGACATACTTTAGACGGCCAAATTCTCCATATTCTGTAATATCAGACTGACATAATTGCAGCGGCCCTAGTCCTCTGGGATTTACCCCTTTGTCCATAACCAACACTTGTTGTTGAGAATGCGCACAACTTGCCACAATTCCGCGCGCATCCCCTATTTTTAGACAAAATTGCTTTGCTAACACCTGAGCAGACTGGTGGAAAAATCCATGGGATCGGATCACCTGTTGTAATGTATCTGGAGTAGGAGATGTGGTGGCCCAAGCTGGTGCTACTAGGCAATCTACTCTCTCATTTCCTTCTGCTAAACCTTCTAAAATAATCTGATGACTTCATATATGCATAACATAGAAAGGCTGTTCTCTGTATGTCACTAGCTCCTATAGGTTTCTTAGCACTTCCCATATGTTTTCATTTTCCACATGTCTCAAATAAGCTCCAGATAACTGTGCTAAAATTCCCGCAGCATAAGCAGACTCTGTAATAATGTTTAAAGATTCTTTGGGCCACTTCTGAAATACCCTCAGTACCGCTCGTAACTCCAGTACTTGCAATGAACCTTCTCCCATCACTAATTCTTGCTTTCTTTGTCCAGATTCATACCAAACTATTCCTGCTCTTCCCTGCTTTTTGCTTGCATCTGTAAATGTTGTATGTCCTGCAACCGGCGATTCCGAATAACATGATTTTTCCACCAGGGGTAAAGCTGCTGCAAATATTCTGTGTTTAGGATGACAATCAATTTTTCCCCCGAACCCTGCTAAAGCTATTTGTATTTGATCATCCCATTGTAACAAATGTAAAACCTGTTCTGCGTCAAATCACCAGATAATTTGTTCGGGGTTGAAAGGGGGGCCTCACGCCTTATCTGTGGAATGAGGCCCTTGTATGTGTCCTTGTACCTAAGACGGGGTATCTTTGTTTAAATGTTACCAAGTTCCTGCTGACATCTGCAGTCACTCTGCTGACATCTTCAGTCACTGATAAGGGAAAACGTTGGATAAGAAGGAAGAATAATGGAGGAAACTTGTGGAAACTGGTCGTGCGGTTTGGAAATATACCAGCTACCTACTGAGACTGCGCCAATCGTGGGGTCAAATACCGGACAACTGAGGAAGACTACTTACTTCCTCCAGAAGACCCCTGCCCACGACCACCGAACTGTAACGCGCAAGCGCTAAAGGGGTGGGAGATATGATAATGATTTCCCGGAAATAATTATAATAACCACACCTTTTCTTGGAACTAATTGTACTAACCCCTCCTTTGTTAATGAATATGCATATCTACCCCTAATAAGTAGTTGTCAGGTTTTGAGACGGGCATGCATGCTAGGAGGAGTGATCCCCCATGCATCCGACGCTGCAAATAAAGAATACTTGCTACTGATAAATTGGTGAAACGTCCTTTTTCAGGAATCAGGGTCCCTTCCTGCTATGTCAATAATTCTTTTTCATGCTTTCATTATGCATCTTGCTACTGCCACATGCTTTGGTGTGACTGTTCGGGACCATGTTACTGGCATAAACACCCATTCCACGACAGCATTTTTTATAAAACCTTTCCATCTTTGCACCTGGTTATAGCCTCCCCTGATCCCATCCATCCGTTCCTCTGATTCTTCCCTTGATTCTGCATGTCAATAACTATAAGAGTAATAAGAGGGGGTCAGAGCCCTTGTCAGGTGTGGATGCTGAAAAGCTGCTAGCAGAGGAATTTTCCTAGGTTCTCACAATATTCGGTGAGAATCCTACTGTTTCTCATAACACGTGTGAGAAAGGCAGGATTCTCAACGAATATTGTGAGAACCTAGGAAAATTCCTCTGCTAGCAGCTTTTCAGCATCCACAGTCAGGGACTAGGACAAAATCAGTGTGCTTATTGTAGGGAACAGGGACATGGGAAGAATGAGTATCCAAAATCAGGAAAGTAATTGCTGAAGCCGAATGAGGGTGACGTGCGGAAAACAAACTCTACAACCTGTGAAAGGTTATAAAGCAGGTATGTTTATTACGGTGCCGGGTGCAAGGGGGATCATTCCTCCTAACTTGCACACCAAAGTGTCCATCGAGCAGGTATTTATTACACCAAAGCATGCATATTTAACAGAGTTAGCTACATATTCATTATATGGGGTTGGATTATTTTAATCAGTTCCGGGAACTCATTATCATAGGCCTCCTCCCCTTGGCGCTTGCGCAATGCCGTCTGGTGGTCGTGGGCCAGGGTCTTCAGGGGTCTTTCGGAGGAAGGCTCTCAGTCTTCCTCACAGTGTACTTTTCACCTTTTGTCTCAAAGTGCAGAGTTGCGATGAGTCAGATCACAGGACCGGTGGGAGGCTCTTCTTTATTCCTCCCTGTCTTGGAGTTAGTTTCCCTTATCTACAAGCCCTGCAAGATGAGCTAAGGCCCATAAAGCTGTCAAGCCTCATGGCCTCAACATCCTGTCTCCTGTTTATCTCAGGAGGCCCCAGGATAACAACGGCTGCTCAACTTGCTTCATTATCTTTCAAGCAGAACACTGTCCCCCTCACTTCAATGGGGACCTGGGGAATCTACTCTAGTATATCCACTGGTTAAAGTAAACCTAGGGAAATCTGAACAAGAATTGGAATTTTTAGTGGATACAGGAGCATAGTATTCAGTTTTAAATCAAAATCTATTCCTTTAGATAAAGATTTTGTCTTAGTAATGGGAGAAACTGGGGAAATGGAAAAGCATTCTTTTGAAACCTATTCAGTACAAACTGGGGAAACAAATAGGAATACATAAATTTATATATATGCCTGTGAAGGGCAGGAGAGGGGATGTCTGGTGGAATTTTACTAATCTTTGAACAAGCAAAAAGAATAAATGGGTAGTCGTATAGTAGGGACATACTGTGAAATTCATAACCTTGTAGATAGTGGTTATCTCCAGGAACAGGAAAAGACATCTCAAGGCACCCGAGCATGCTGAACAGACAAGAACTGGTTTTGTGGCAGGAATAAGAATTTTATGCTTTAGGTCACTAAAAGAACAGTGATGAAGAAGAGAAGATGAAGTAAATGACCACCAGAGGTCACAAAAGACCCCCGAGGGGAGAAAAGACCCTAACCCTAATTTTATTACGCATGCTCGCACTATGTAAATGTAAGTTCTGGGAACCCATTAGCATAAGACTGCCCTTTCTAAGAAATATAATGAATATGTATGTTTAGCCTGCATATAAACTATGTACCCAGCTGGCATTGGGACACACATTTGGAAGAGTGATCCCCTGTGCGTCCAGCGCTGCAAAATAAAGAATGCCTGCTTAATAACTTCCGCTACTGAGTTTTTTACTGTGTCATTTGGCTCCCCAAAATACATTCTGGGTAGGGGTTTATTAGAACAATTGGTAACTAAAATTGAATTTAAACCCCCAGGAGTGGAAGTTAAAATTTCAGAAGATCAATTAATTCAGACTTTAATTTTGTCACTAATCCAAACTGAAAAATGGAATTTAATTTCTCAAGAAATACTGGACCAGATATTCCCAGGACTGTGGGCTTCTGAGATACCTGGGAGAGCTAAAAATTCTAAACCAGGAACAGTTAAATTAAAAGCTGGAGCTAGCTCAGTTAGGGTAAAGTTAACTCGTATACTCTGTTGACAAAGCTGAGGGAGGATCAAATTTGGTTTACTGTCATACATTTGAAGGATGCCTTCTTCTGTCTAACATTAGCAGAAGAGAGTTGAAAAATATTTGCTTTTGAATGGGAGAAACCTGAGACAGGGAGGAAAACCCAACTAACTTGGACCATGTTACCCCATGGATTCTAAAACAGCCCTACAATATTTGGCAACAAATTGGCATGGGACATAGAAACTTGGGAACCTCTAGCAGATGATGAAATTCTCCTACAGTATGTTGACAATCTTCAAATTGTAGAAAATGCTGAGGAATGTTGCTTTTGCAAACTGTAGAATAATTATTTTTTTTTTTATATTAACTTGAGGAATAGAGGACGTAAGCTGCCTCATCAAGAATCGTTTACCAAAATTGCTGCTTCACTAGTACGTCTACTGTAAGTCCTTTTTTAGGACCTTTGCATTTCTTTGCATTTGGGTGCTTGTCCGGGATCAATGTCATTGCCGTGAGGAGCTTCTGCTGCCGGAAGGATGGGGAGATGCATCCCGTTGATTTCAAAGAACTGGAACAATGCAAGAGAATTCTTTTAAAATACCCTATGCCCTCAGAAAAAAAAAAAACAAAAAAAAAAAAAACCCAAAAAAATACCAAAACCAACTTCCCACTAGGAGGGGAATAAGTGAGGAATTATGTCCTCTCTGAGAAGTTCTGTTAGAAATGCAAAGGTGCTAAGAAAGGACTCGCAGTAGACGTACTAGTGAAGCAGCAATTTATTATATGCTCTTGCAAGAGCAGGTGTTGTAACAAAGTAGGCACACCTCTGGTAGGGTTGAACGAATGAATCAGACCCTAAAGAAAAAATTATCAAAGTTAATTACCCTGCATTAAATGCTTGCCATTGCCTTATTGAGAATTCGAACTGCACCTAGGAAAGACTTAGGTGTATCTCCCTGTGAAATGGTGTTTGGCTTACCTTATATGGGTGGAGTAGGAAAAATCCCAAGGTTTGAAACCAAAGATACTTTTCTTCAGAACTATATACTCGGGCTGTCCTCTTCTTTATCCTTCCTCAGAAATAAAGGACTCCTTGCACAAACTCCACCACTGGAATTTGCAGTCCATACCATCCAACCTGGGGAATGGGTTCTGATTAAGTCATGGAAGGAATTCAAACTGCAGCCTGAGTGGGAAGGTCCTTTCCAGGTTCTACTGACAACTGAAACTGTGGTGAGGACTGCTGAGAAAGGCTGGACTCATTACACCCATCTCAAAGGACCAGTGGAACCTCCCTCTGAGGACAGACATTAGTACATACAGTCCACTGAGAATCCTCTGCTCATCAATCTGAAACAGCAATAATTTAAAAACTCTGAAATACTGCATTAGTATTAGAGATTTTGTTTGTAGTTTTTATTGCACTATTTATCTGTTGTGTTTGGGGTTGTAAAACGATGGAAACGTTCAAAATAATGTTCATATCTTGTTTATATTTCACTAAAGTGAATAAAAGATTTAAGCTGCCTCCTCAAAAATCGTTTACCAAACACTAGAAGCCTTAAGTGGTCTTACTGGAAACTAAGGCCTGAAGCTAAGTCTTATGGTAAAAGCAAGATAAAGGACAAAATTGCACAATTGACAATCAAGATGTGTTAATAGATAAAGGGGCAAGTAAGCTCAGGAATATTATTTTCTCCTAGGGGAAGCCGGAACCTACCAGATATGCAATTACAAACTATTATGGACTGTTACGAAGAAGGCGCCTCATTTAAGCCTGTAAACATTGGAAATACCTGTGGATGCTGAAAAGCTGCTAGCAGAGGGATTTTCTCAGGTTCTCACAATATTTGGTGAGAGTTCTGCCTTTCTCACACATGTTATGAGAAACAGTAGGATGGTTTTTGTAAGCCAAACCAACACCTGGTGTTTTCCTAAGTTCTGTTTATGGTACATTGGAAAAATATTTTGAAATGGGTGTTGTAGGACTTTAGACAACCACCCTAGCAGATGGGTGATCACTGACCAATCACGCTATGGGGCTAGGGTACATAAAACGGGGTTATAAATTAATAAAGTTGCTTCTTTTGCCTTCTTTTGCTGAATTTATATGTTGCTGCATCTCTCCGCTCCTGGTATAAACAGCGAAATTTGGTGACCCGCAACGTGTACTACGCACAACGAACCAAGCCGAGCGGCTCTTGGGAGGTACGCAAACATCCCCCCCACTCCCCAACCCCAAGGTTCATGGCCGGGACCAGTCCAGGCGCCAAGATATTAGAAAAACCCTGCCAAGATGGGGAATTGCGACTCGAAAGAAGGCGCGGTGCTGTCGGCCTGGCAGGCTTTCCTGGCCGTCACAGAGGGTGTTGTTCCGGAGAACGCCCTCCGCACTCTTTTGCAATGGGCAGCTGAGCACCAGTTTCTCGCGAACTCTGACACCACCTTCAATTTAGAGCTGTGGCGGCTGCTAGAGTCCAGGCTCTGGCACGAGCTCCCCCACGGGGACAACACGCTGCTAGACTTGGTTCGCACTTAGAAAGCTGTATTTGCTATGCTACTAAAGTCTAAAGCTGGCGACAGGGGAGGGGTGGCAGCTTCAGAGGGAGATGCCGCTGAGGGGGACTCTAGTGAACTAAGTGGCAGCCGCACCAAGGAGCCATCTCCAGCCCCACAGGATCCGGTGCCAGTCCTACAGCCCGTTCAGCAGCAATGCACCTTGCTCCGCGATTATGTTCCCCCTAAATACCCTACGCCTGCAGAGCAGCTCACGGAAATGCTTAAACAGAGAGATGGCTTTTAGCACCCCTCACTCCTTAGCCCAGAGGCTCCGGCCTCCTCCACGCTGCTACCTTCGGCAAATATAACAGTTGCCGGTCGTTCCCACTGTTATAAATGAAGTAATCCTAGACAGACTCTCAGTAAATTTTCTTTTATTGAAATAGGAAAGCAAAACAGTGCTGGGCGGCCGGGGAGTTGCAGCTCCACCAACAGCTCGCAAATTCAAACAAGATAAACAACCCCTTTTATCTTCGTTGAGGTCTCTTTGGTACGCCCCTCAAATTTTTTTCATGATCTGGGTTTGTTCATCTCCACACTCGTCTCGAGCGGTTTCACAAAGTGTTCGTTGCGACATCTGCTAAAAGTAGCCCCCCCTCTTCCTTTCATTTTTCTTACACAGTTGATTAACATAAAGGTAAGGGTATACATTTTGGTCAAGGTAACATAACAGTACGGTCTTGGCATTTGCTCAAGATAGTACGTTTCGATAACATTGTGGTTAAGCTTTCTGACATTCACACAGGATGTTCTTGGGCAAGATCATTCCCCTTGCCTAATTCGTTTGATCAGCAAATTACTCCTAGTTACATATTACAATCCCCCCTTTTTCTTTTATTTATGCTTAGTTTGCTGATCAAACCTAGACAATACCTCGTGCGCTGCGTCCTACTCATGGATTCCAGTTTGCTGGATGCTCATCTCCAATTCTGACTGTCTCATAGCCATTAACTTCACTTGTTCCATTCAATCTTTAATAAAGGACACTAATCTGGACATGCAAGGATCTATAGTCTCCTGCTTCAGACACTCCTCCACTGTAGTCATAGGTAGGCCTGGTACATCTAGGCAGCATCCATGAAACATTAAGATATCCATCCATTTTAGGAACTTCCCAACCTCCAGTTGTTATGGTCTCACAACCCCAATAGGCACAATAATAATGGTTAGGAGAGTTACAATATCCTTTTCCCAGATTGGAACTAGGGCACCAGTAGGTGGCCTTTAAATTTGTCGCTCCTAATGAATATTGCCTCGCGGGGTCACATTCCGTTCCTTCGGTACTACCACCACCCCCTACTATTGAGCCTAATAGTTCACAATTGGTTACGTCAAAGGAGGGGGCTCCCGCAGTAACATTAAACTTGAGGATCTTAGAGGCGTCACAACTACCAAGGGTCCAGTTATAGGGTTGATGTACATACCCTGCAGTTGCTGAAACTAATATTATCAAAAAAGTGCCAGCCTTCATCTCCCCACCTTTCCGTACCCCTCTGCCTTCCTCGCCTACTCTTTTGCAAAGAGCAACGGGATATTGGTATCTTCTCGTCAGCAGCAGGTATTCTTCAGGGGAGTTTTCTGGCTCTCCTTTATAGACTACTAAGTGGATGCTGTACAAATCATCGCACCCCACTTTAATTTCTTATATTCCAGGTGCTTATTACACCTTACCAACTTCCCATAACGGGACCCCAGGAGTGTTGTCTCTCCAATCCCTCCAGAGGCCAATTTCCTTATTTTCTATCACTAATTTCCAGTTCTAATCTGGGTTGTCAGGGAGCCCTTCTGCAGTTGTCCACCACTGTTTCACTATGTCCTATAACTATGGTTCTAGGGTTCTACGATTATATGTATTATTACAGATTCTACACACAACTCTAGGCCGTATTAGTACTTGATTTGCCACCCACGTTGATTGACACTCCCTGTATTTGCAAAAAGTTTCCATAAACACAATTATTACTTAACAAGTCTTGGAAAAACCCCAATTTTCAATAATCTCTTCTGCTATTGAAAGGGTCTCCTCATCATCCCCAGGTGGTGACATTTCCTTAAGTTCCACAATGAAGGGTGACAGAGCCAAAAGCCACTGTTGTAGTCGTCGATTCAGGGCTTCCCGGGCCCACTCATTCGGGCTTTCGATATACCTAAAATGGTCCTCCAAATTTTACCTTTCCTTAGAAAATCGCAGCTGCAGTGTTCCTGGCTCCCCACTCACAGTCCATCTTTCGTATGTCCACCCTTTTTCCACTGTCCGTACAGCAGTATCTGTAGTGAGTAAAACAACAAAGGGTCCTTCCCAAAGAGGGGTTATGGAAATATCCAAAGGGGGTCTTCGTACTACCAAACCCTTTTTCCTTAATTCCTGTCTCCTTTTTGTAAGTTCTAATATGTATTCCATTAAGATTTTATCTTAAACCTTTGGATGTTCTATCAGTAATTCAAAGTCATAAGGCATTCCATACAACATTTCAAAGGGGGATATACCAGCATCGGTCCTCGGCTGGGCTCGAATGTAGAGCAAAGCCAAGGGTAAACATTTAACCCAATTCATTTTTGTTTCCACCATAAGTTTGGTTAGGTGTTTTTTATTTCTCCATTCATTCTCTCTACTCTTCCAGAACTCTGTGGGTGCCAGGGGGTATGGTATTCCCATTTTGTGCCAAACAATTCAGTTCTTTCTTTAATTATTTTAGATGTAAAATGTGGACCTCAGATCCTGCACTATCCTGTAACTCCCATTTGGTTCCTTAACTGGCAGGATAGGTGTGTTATATTCCGATTCACACTCTGTTAACAATCCATATTTTGTAAACTGTTCAATTATTGGTTGAATTCCTTTAATTTTTTTTGTCCTCTAATTTTAGAGGGTATTGTTTAATTTTTACTGGCTGGGTCTCTGGTTTGAGTTTCACCACTACTGGGGAGGCAGTCTTTGCCCTCCCGGGTATTTCTGATGCCCATACTCCTGGAAATACTTGGTCTTTTATTTCCTCATATACCCCGGCTTTCATGGGGGTGCTAATGAGAGCCTAGCTTAGGATTTCAATTAATTGTTCATTCCCCATTTCAAAATTCTAGTTTTCCTTTCTCAAATTTTATTTCTGCTCCCAAGTGCTCCAATAAATCTCACCCTAATAATGGCTTGGGCGAGTTTGACATATACTAAAATTTATGTTTCCCTAACTGCTTACCTAATTTGAATTTGAGGGGTTTTATCTCTTACAATAAGAATAGGTAACAAGACACAACCAAATTATCACAATCACAACATACAACAACAAAAGGTCCTTATACCAAATCACCTGAAACTAGCCCTGAATTTGCATCTGTACACTTCCAGGGACAGTCTTAAAAGTTCTCAGTTCTGTGCTAATTCAGAACTTCATCAAAAATACCATAAACAAAACACACTGAAAACAATAATACACAAAACAATAACCAGACACTAAATTAATTCAATGGGATATTGTATCCCTATTTTGCTTTTCTTTTATCCAATTTATAACCCTGAATTTAGCAGAAATCAAACCCCCCTTGCGTTCCAGCTGATCCTCAGAGCAGAGGGGCTGGGGGCGGCTGGGCTTGATTCCTGATGTACAGCCAATAACAAGACACAATTTACTCAACCGGTTATTCTTGTATGCTTTGTTGTTTTTCTTCCCGGGAATCACTGACACATTGCAATCACTTCATTCGTCTCTGGCCACAGCCCTCGCGGGACAGCGGAACTGCGGATCAGAACTCATGCACTCGCTTCACAGCTGTGCTGCATCTCACACACACAGACCACTTACTTCAGAGCTAGCTCAACACACTCATACCATTTATAACTGTAAGAATAGGTGTCAATATCTCTAATTTACCTACTCCCATCATGCTGACAACACAAACAAGAATTTTAACACATAGGTCGACCGCTACTCCTGCTTATTAAATGGTCGTTTGTTATGGACATGTATGTTTCCCTTTTCGAGAAGGAGAACTGTAGATTTCCCTTTTCAAGAAGGGGAACTGTCACCAGTCCTAATGGGCTGTCCGGAGATATATCAGGAAGCCCACCCCCATCCCATCTGTCCTGCATGGAACTAGAAGTTTTACTTTTCTTCTGACCCATCTTCCAGAAGTGACTTCTTTCACTAGGAACTCACTTGCTTCCCTCTTTTCAAGGCCCACGTCTTCGCGGACAATGAGAATCGCACTAACAGGAGGTCCACACTCACTTCACCCAAGGGGTTTCTAAGCCCGGCGAACGTCTTAGTCACACCCCAGGTACCGAATCCCCGACCGAATGGAAGTGCAATACTTACTCAATCCCAAGTCTTTGTCCGGCTCTTTGTGCACAAAAATTATGGGGAACAAAACGACGGGGGTTTTTAACTGCAGTATTTCTTTTGCTTTCCCACCTCAGTTCGAAAAATCCAGGTAAGCTACGTTGGAATTCCTCCTGGGACCATCCGAGGATGGGAGCACTCTTCCCAGAGTTGAGTCCCGCAGCAGCTGTTGGGATCCAAGTCATGGCACCAAATTGTTATAAATGAAGTAATCCTAGATGGACTCTCAGTAAATTTTCTTTTATTGAAATAGGAAAGCAAAACAGCGCTGGGCGGCCGGGGAGTTGCAGCTCCACCAACAGCTCGCAAATTCAAACAAGCTAAACAACCCCTTTTATCTTCGTTGAGGTCTCTTTGGTACTGTGGTGGGTTGACCCCGGCACAGCACCAGGTGCCCACCAAGCCCTTCTATCACTCCCCCCGACCCCCTTCAGCACAGCACACAGGGAGAGAATAAGACGCAAAGCAAAGGGGTGTGGGTTATGATAGATAAGATGTTATTTTCTACTTCCCGTCCACAGGCGATGTCGGGCCAAGTCCAGGAAGCAGGGCTCCAGGAACACGTAGCAGCCGCTTGGAGGACAAAGCAGAATGCCCCCCCATCCTCCTCCTACCCTCTCCCTTTATAGTTGAGCTGACGTCATATGGTATGGAATATCCCACTGGTCAGCTCAGGTTGGCTGTATCTTCTCCCCCATCCTGCCCCCCATCCTCTGGTGCCATGTGAGCACTGGCAGTCATAACATGGGTGTGTTATCAACACCCTCCAGCTCCCAGTGCTGCAGCATGAGGGCTGGGTGGGGAAAAGCAGCTCAGCCAGACCCACTACAGGTACACCCCTCAAATTTTTTTCATGATCTGGGTTTGTTCATCTCCACACTCGTCTCGGGTGGTTTCACAAAGTGTTCATTGCGACATCTGCTAAAAGTAGCCCCCCCCCTCTTCCTTTCATTTTTCTTAGTTGATTAACATAAAGGTAAGGGTATACATTTTGGTCAAGGTAACATAACAGTATGGTCTTGGCATTTGCTCAAGATAGTAAATTTCGATAACATTGTGGTTAAGCTTTCTGACATTCACACAGGATGTTCTTGGGCAAGATCATTCCCCTTGCCTAACTCGTTTGATCGTCAAATTACTCCTAGTTACATATTACACCAAGGCCCCTCCAGTTGCCCGACCCGCTTTAGCAGTGACCTGGAGCACCATGGCGGCACCTAGCCAATCTTGTGCACACACACACTTGTGTAAACACTGCACTCGCCCCACCCTCGAGTTTTTCACAAGCGCCCACAGCACCCGGCAGCTCCGCGCATGCGCCCCTGTCTGCGTGTTTTAATGCGCAGGCGGAGCCGCCCATGATGGCCTTGTTAACGCGGCAGCTGGCGGCATTATGGGAACTGCCACAATACCTCGCCTTACTGCCAGGCATATCACAACAGCTTGCGGTGCTGCCGGACATATTGCAGCAGCTTCTGAAGGTGTCTCAACAGCCAACGGGATGGCAGGAGACGTTCCTGCGGGCGGCTGCTGAGAGAGCCGTGCCGGGCCGACCCGGGCCGGAAGTGCCGGCTCCGGAAATTCCGAACGCGGAAGTGGCGACGGCTCCCGCGGCGAAATCGACAGCGGCAGTAAAAACGGCAGCCCCGGCAGAGCCGGCGGCGGAGGCGGCGACAGTTTTGGTGCCGCCGTCCGAACTCACGAAAACGTCTCCAGCGGCAGAGGCGGCTCCGTCACAAGATCCGCCGGCAGCGCCCCAAACTGCGCCGCCCCAGCCGGCTGCCTTGCTGCCCCCTGCGCAACCGACTGCAGCCCCCACCGCCCTATCGCCCTCCATCCCGGCACACGTACCCTGCCCGCCTCTGCCGTTCGTGCTGGGGTCCTCAGGGAAACCCCTGTCTGACGATTCAGGCAGTGACACAGAGGGCACGCTTGCCTCGGAGTGGAAGGCTACGTTAAGCAGGCGGCGGAAGAAGCGGTTGCTGCAGAGCCATCCTTGGACACTCCCAGACTGTACTGTAACTGTCCGTCCAAGAAACAGCAGGCGTTTCTGGGAGTCGGTTAAATTGCGGGCTCTAGAGGAGGGCAACTGGGATCTATTAGACAAAGTGGGAATGCGAGACAGGTCAGGGGAATTTATGCGGGATCAGAAGGTTGCTATAATGCCTCAATAGGGTGTGCCACTAACTCAAGGCAATACTAACACCCTGTAAGGGGGTGTCCAAGCCTATCCTGCGTTTAAGGCTGCCCCAAATACAGGTCAATGTGATAAACATGATGTTATTGCATGGAGGGTTGTACAGGATCGACAATCCAAAGTGGCACAATATCAGATTGGTTCTCCAGAAGTCATGCAACTTCTTAGAGTGCTGAATACTGATCTGCTTGCTCCATTTGATACTAAGCAGTTAGGTCAAATCCTATTTCAACCTCTACAATTTGCAGTTTTTGAGGGTATCTGGAGAAAGATGGTTGATAAGGTTGCACTACAGAATAAGCAGTTGCCTCCCACTGACATTAGACATGAAGCTGGAGTAGATGCCCTTATGGAAATTGATCACTTCTCTAATCCCGATCTCCTGGCCCCCTCAAATCCTAGAGCAATCTCAAAAGGTCGGCATGGGAGCTCTATTGAAGACCATGGACATGGCTGCTCCTAAAACACGGTATGTGAAAATATGTCAGGGGCAGACAAAGCCATTTTTATTCTTTGTAGAAAAGGTTGCTGCTGCTCTGGAGAAGCAGGTTGAAGATGACTCATTAAGGCAGATGATGTGCATACAATTAGCAAGAGGCAATGCCAACGACGAGTGTAGAAAGATCATAGATGCTCTACCAGGGGAGCCTACAGTCACAGACATGGTTGAAGCCTGTGCTAAGGTGGGGTCTAGAACCATAAAAGGTCTGCTTTGGCTGGATTTCTGCCACCTGTTCACGCATCTTCTAATCGTGAACTAAAGTAGTCCAAAGCTGGGAGCAAATGGAAAAAGGTTAAACCGAGGCAAAGAGAAAACACAGGGACCCCCCAGTGCAAGAGGTGTAGTAGGCCAGGTCATCATGCAAAATATTGTAGATCTCTGCACCATGCTGACGGTCGGCCTTTGCCGGGAAGCTCACACCGGGGTGCAACAAGGGGGAATGTCCTGGTTTGAGTGAAAACAGAACTAATTCTGTTCAGTAAT
>JANVCC010009217.1:144973-168923 GCA_025345505.1 Todiramphus chloris collaris
CGTCTGTTATAGGTTTAAGGGGCTGCCCTGACCCTAAACCACGACAGGGAATTTCTCTCTGATGTGGGTGTTCCCACAGGGAATGGCACAGGCACAGGCCTACCCAGTCACCTTAGAAACAGCAGCCCAGGATCAGCCGTGGACGACGTCTACACCACAACAATAGTCGTCCTAGAATGTAGTCGTATTTATAAGGTCCCTTTGGATGCATATGGACCCCTAGGTCAGGGACTCAGCTTTTCCCAGGAGGATTGTACTAATGTTACCCACCGAGGGATCTTTGTACACACAGAAGTTAATGATGCTGACTTTACAGACCAGATTCATGCTATGGTTTCCACGCCCAATCCCCCTGTCACTATCCCTGAAAAGACTTGCATTGCTCAATTAATGCCTTTTAAGTCATGTGTCCCCAGGACAGAACAACAAGTTCGCAACGATAGCGGCAATGGACCTATGGGACTTCCTCAGATCTTCTGGAGTGCAGACATCTCTAGCCAAAGGCCACAGATGACATGTACCTTAGTCCTGCCAAATGCTCGTCCGCCCCAGACTCAGCTTTGAGGTTTGATCGATACGGGTGCTGATGTAACGATTATCTCCTTCTCTGCTTGGCCTGCTTCATGGCCTTTAGGCCCTGTGGGATCGGCCATCTCAGGGTTAGGAGGAACCGCACAGAGCTATTTAAGCGAACGACCTGTAATGGTAAAAGACCCAGAGGGACACACAGCTACAATTTGGCCTTATGTTACTAGCACTCCAATCAACCTCTGGGGGTGGGATGTGTTGGCAGCTTGGGGATTACTAATTGGGACAAATTTTTGATAGGGGTCACTGTGCGTAAGGGCGCACAGTTTCCTACGCTGCCTTTGCAGTGGCTAACGAACAGACTGATCTGTGAATCGCAGTGGCCCCTACCAAATGAGAAATTAGTCGCCCTTCATCAGCTGGTTCGGGAACAGTTACAACAGGGACACATTGAGCCTTCTACTAGTCCCTGGAACACTCCTGTTTTCATAATTAAGAAGAAATCAGGGAAATGGAGACTCTTGCAAGATCTCCGAAAAGTTAACGCAGTGATGGAAGGTATGGGGGCATTGCAGCCTGGTATACCCTCACCCACCATGATTCCAACAGGGTGGGACATCCTGATCATTGATCTGAAGGATTGCTTTTTCACAATTCCTTTGCATCCTAATGACAGACCAAAATTTGCCTTTACTGTGCCTGCAGTTAACAATGCTGAACCTGCGAAGAGATATCAATGGAAGGTTCTACCTCAGGGCATGAAGAACAGCCCGACTATCTGCCAATGGTATGTTCCTCAAGTTTTGTCCGGAGTCCGTGAGCAGTTTCCTGAGGCATACTGCTACTATTATGTGGATGATATCCTGGTGGCAGCATCCACCCAGGACGAGCTGCTGAGGATACAGCCGCGGCTGCTCGCTGCTCTGCATTCCTATGGGTTGCAAGTGGCTCCGTAGAAAGTTCAACAGAATCCTCCTTGGAAATATTTAGGAGTCAAAACTTTGGACCAAAAAAAATTTTGGAGGCAAAATCGACCAGCTTCACCTTTCGGCCAAAAACCAGTCGGGTGCCGGTGAAAGGACCCACTGTCTTCACGGATGGTTCTAAAAAAAAAGGAAAGCCATTGTTACCTGGAAGGAGGGATCTGAGTGGCAGGTGCTGGAAGGCCATGAGTCAGGCTCTGCCCAGCTGGTTGAATTGAGGGCTGTTGCCATGGCTTTTCAGCAGTTCTCTCAGGTGCCTTTGAATTTGGTTACTGATTCGGCTTATGTAGCAGATATAACCCAACACTTGGATCGTTCGTTCCTAAACGAAGTGAATAATTGGGCTCTGTTTTCACTATTGCAAACTTTGTGTTGTGCAATTCAAGCTCGAGCGCATCCATACTACATTGTGCACATTTGAAGACACACCAGTTTGCCAGGTTTTATAACAGAAGGCAATGCCAGGGCTGACATGCTGGCCAACCCTGCGTGGGTAGCACCTCAGCCTGACAAAATTGTACAAGCCAAGGCATCGCACGGTTTCTTCCATCAAAGTGCACATACCCTGCAGAAGCAGTTTCACTTAACTCCAACTGAGGCTCGTGACATTGTCAGCACTTGTGCTGACTGTCACGGGCTCGCTGCACCTTTGCCACCAGGGGTAAACCCCAGAGGCCTAAAAGCCTTGCAGCTTTGGCAAACGGATGTAACGCACATCCCTGAATTTGGCCGGTTTAAATACGTGCACATGTGCATTGACACTTTCTCCTCGGCTATGTGGGCTTCTGCTCACACTGGAGAGAAAGGCCGTGATGTCATTGCCCATTGGAAATTGGCTTTCTCGGTCCTGGGCGTGCCGTCTGCTGTGAAAACCGATAATGGTCCTGCCTACGCCTCGCAGAAGACGCGGCAGTTCTTGCACCTATGGGGTGTAGACCACACTTTTGGTATTCCACATTCCCCTACCGGCCAAGCTATTGTTGAACGCGCTCATGGCACTTTGAAGCGTGTTTTGGAAAAACAAAAAGGGGGAATGCATGGAGAAACCCCACAGGGACGACTAGAAAAAGCTTTGTATACAATTAATCATCTCACAATGCCACCAAATTCAAATAATCCTGTTATTCTGAATCATTTTCTCTCATTGCAGTCGTCAGGCGAGACGCACCTGCCTCGGGCAAAAGTCTGGGTACGGGATCTACTCACCAACAATTGGGAAGGCCCGCATGAGCTTATTGCTTGGGGTCGTGGGTATGCTTGTGTTTCCACAGATACTGGGGTACGGTGGCTACCTGCAAGATGCATTCGCCCTGACCTGCGGCACCAGAGACAGAACAGGCAACCTCCAAATGATGACCAGAATTTTGTTATGGAGTCAGAAAGTTAAGGCCCTTAAGGCTATGTTAGAATTAATAACTGATGTAAATTTCTATTTAAGATTAATACCTGATAGAATTATGATGTAGAATTTTGTTTGCTACATGTATCTCCCATGGCATCACTGGAGACTCGCTGCCCACTTTAAAGCAGCATCTGATTTGGGCTCTGTTTGGTAACTGGCCATTACCAAGGAGATCCCTTATGCTGCGTTTGTTCTCCCTTCTGCAAGACTACCTGCAGAGGTTTACAAACGATACCTTTTTGGTCTTTAAACAAAAAGGGGGAATTGTGGATGCTGAAAAGCTGCTAGCAGAGGGATTTTCCTAGGTTGTCACAATATTCAGTGAGAATCCTGCCTTTCTCACACGTGTTATGAGAAACAGTAGGACGGTTTTGTAAACTAGACTAACACATGGTGTTTTGATAAGTTCTGTTTATGGTACATTGGAAAAATATTTTGGAAATAGGTATTGTAGGACTTTAGCCAGTCACCCTAGGAGATGGGTGATCACTGACCAATCGCCCTATGGGGCTAGGGTATATAAAATGGGGTTGTAAATTAATAAAGTTGCTTCTTTTGCCTGCTCTTGCTGAATTTATATGTTGCTGCATCTCTCTGCTCCCGTCATAAACAGTGACAGGAGAGTCTCATCTACACACCATGAAACTGATGCCACATGGAGCAAGTGGATTGCATTGATAACGCAATGGGCTCGAATAGGGAACCCCAGTTGTCCAGGGATCCTGGAAGTGATTACGAAATGGCCAGAGGGCAAAGGTTTTGGGATGTCGCCAGAGGAAGAGGTGAAACCCTGAGGTTACCCTGAGGAAGACCAGTGCTGATGCACTGGGGCACTTCACAGGAGATGAGGGTGTAGCTGGCTTTGTCAGTGAGAACCCTGGGTTTAATAGACTAATGCTTCAGGTGCAGGGTGTTGGCATTTTAGATAACCAGAGGGTCTATCCCCCTTCAAGGTTGAAAACTATTTACTCGACTCTGCACCTGAAATGTTTATACACCAATGCACACAGCATGGGGAATAAACAGGAGGAGTTAGAAATCCATGTGCGGACATGGGGTTATGACCTGGTGGCTATCACAGAGACATGGTGGGACAGCTCACATGACTGGAATGTGGTCATGGATGGCTATGCCCTTTTCAGGAAAGACAGGTCATCAAGGCGAGGTGGTGGAGTTGCTTTCATTGTGAGGGAGCAACTGGAATGTCTACAGTTCTGTCCAGGGGCAGATGAGGGGCAAGTTGAGAGTCTGTGGGTGCGAATTAAGGGACAGGCTGGCATGGATGATACAGTTGTGGGTGTCTATTACAGGCCACCTGATCAGGATCAGGAAGCTGACAGCAGCCTTGCAATCTCAGAACCTGGTTCTCATGGGGGATTTTAACTATCCAGACATTTGCTGTAAAGGCTATTCAGCCAGCCACAGTCCAGGAGGTTCCTCCAGTGCATTGATGATAACTTCTTGATGCAAATGGTGGAGGAGCTAACTAGGAGGGGAGCAATGCTGGATCTTATTCTCACCAACAAGGAGGGGTTGGTTGAAGCAGTGAGGGTTGGGGGCAGCCTTGCCCTTAGTGATCATGAGATGGTGGAGTTCATGATCTTGTCTGGCAGGAACAGGATGTCAAGTAGGACCAAAACTCTGGATTTCAGGAGGGCCGACTTTGGCCTTTTCAGAAAATTGCTGGGTGAAATCTCATGGGACAGGTTACTAGAGGGCAGAGGGGCTAATGATAGTTGGTTAATATTTAAGGACCTCTTCTTCCAGGCTCAGGGCTAGTGCATCCCAGCAGGTGGGAAATCGAGAAAGAGAGCCAGGAGACCTGCATGGTTAAGTAAGGAACTACAGAGTAGACTTAAGAGGAAGAAGAGGGTCTATAGCTCATGGAAAGACGGGCTGGCTACCTGGGAGGAGTATAGGACTGTTGTTAGAGAACGTAGAGAGGCAACTAGGAAGGCTAAGGCCTTGCTGGAACTCAACCTTGCAAGGGAGGTGAAGGGTAACAAAAAGGGCTTCTTCAAATATATTGCAGGAAAAGCTAAGGCTAGAGGCAACGTAGGCCCTCTGCTGAATGAGGCAGGTGCCCTGGTGACAGATGACACAAAGAAGGCAGAGTTATTAAATGCCTTCTTTGTCTCTGTCTATACTGCTGAAGACTGTCCTCAAGAGCTCCTGACACCTGAGGCACCAGAGGATAGCATGACTAAGGACTCTTCCCTGGTTGATGAGGACTGGGTTAAAGAACAGCTGAGTAATCTGAACATCCATAAGTCCATGGGTCCTGATGGCATGCAACCAAGGGTGCTGAGGGAGCTGGCACAGGTCATTGCCAGACCACTCTCCATTATCTATAGTAAGTCATGGCACACAGGAGAGGTGCCTGGGGACTGGAGGAGGGCAAACATCACCCCAGTCTTTAAGAGGGGCAAGAAGGAGGACCCTGGTAACTATAGACTGGTCAGCCTCACCTCCATCCCAGGAAAGATAATGGAGCACCTTATCCTTGACACTATCCTTAGGCATGTCAAGGACAAGAGGGTCATCAGGAGCAATAAACACGGTTTTATCAAGGGGAGGTCATGTTTGACCAACCTGATAACCTTTTGCGAGGACATAACCAGGTGGATAGATGATGGTAGAGCAGTGGATGTGGTTTTTCTTGATTTCTCTAAGGCATTTGACACTGTCTCCCACAGCATCCTTCTTGCTAAACTGAGACAGTGTGGTCTGCTTGATCAGGTAGTGAGCTGGATTGGGAATTGGTTGACAGAAAGAAGCCAGAGAACTGTGGTCAATGGGATGGAGTCCAGCTGGAGGCCTGTAACCAGTGGGGTTCCACAGGGGTCGGTGCTGGGACCGGTTCTGTTTAACCTGTTCATCAATGACCTGGATGAGGGCACAGAGAGCACTGTCAGCAAGTTTGCTGATGATACCAAGCTGGGTGGAGTGTCCGACACCCCAGAAGGCTATGCTGCCATTCAGCGAGACCTGTACAGGCTGGAGGGTTGGGCAGGAAGAAATTTGATGAAATTCAATAAGGGCAAGTGTAGAGTCCTGCACCTGGGAAGGAACAACCCCAGGTATCAGTATAGGTTGGGAACTGAGCTGTTAGAAGTCAGTGAAGGGGAAAAGGACCTGGGGGTCCTGGTTGATGGGAGGCTGACCATGAGCCAGCAGTGTGCTCTTGTGGCCAAGAGGGCCAAATCCATCCTGGGGTGTATTAGAAGGGGTGTAGCTAGTAGGTTGAGAGAGGTTCTCCTGCCAATCTACTCTGCCCTAGTGAGGCCACATCTGGAATACTGTGTCCAGTTCTGGGCCCCCCAGTTTAAGAAGGACATGGAACTGCTGGAGAGGGTCCAGCGCAGGGCTACAAAGATGATTAAGGGAGTGGAACATCTCTCTTATGAGGATAGACTGAGGGAGCTGGGGCTTTTTAGCTTAGAGAAAAGAAGACTAAGGGGTGATTTAATCAATGTTTATAAATATATGAAGGGAGAGTGTCAGGAAGATGGAGCCAGGCTCTTCTTGGTGATGCCCAATGATAGGACAAGGGGTAATGGGTTGAAGCTGAGGCACAGGAAGTTTCATGTAAACATAAGTAAAAATTTTTTCACAGTGAGGGTGACGGAACACTGGAATAGGCTGCCCGGTGGGGTTGTGGAGTCTCCCTCTCTGGAGATATTCAAGACCCGCCTGGACGCGTTCCTGTTTGACCTTGTCTAGGTGATCCTGCTCTGGCAGGGGGGTTGGACTAGATGATCTCTCGAGGTCCCTTCCAGCCCTTGACATTCTATGATTCTATGATTCTATGAAACGTGCTGTGGAGGCCCCACCATATAACACATTATCAGATGATGAAAAGCAATACGCCCTGTTCACTGATGGGTCTTGTCGCATTGTGGGAAAACATCGACAGTGGAAGGCTGCTGTGTGGAGTCCCCTACGACAAGTCATTGGAGTTGCTGAAGGACACGGTGAATCCAGTCAGTTTGCAGAAGTGAAAGCCATCCAACTAGCCCTAGATATTGCTGAACGAGAAAAGTGGCCAGTGCTCTATCTCTATACTGACTCCTGGATGGTGGCAAATGCCCTGTGGGGGTGGTTGCAGCAGTGGAAATGAAGCAACTGGCAGCGCAAAGGCAAACCCATCTGGACCGCTGGGCTGTGGCAGGACATTGCTGCTTGGGTAGAGAACCTGGTGGTGAAGGTGTGCCACGTGGATGCCCATGTGCCCAGATGCTGGGCCACTGAAGAACATCAGAACAACCAGCGGGCAGACCAGGATGCCAAAGTGGCAGTGGCTCAGGTGGATCTGGATTGGCAGCGGAAGGGTGAATTATTTATAGCGCGACGGGCCCATGACACCTCAGGTCATCAAGGAAGAGATGCGACCTATAGATGGGCTCGAGATCGAAGGGTGGACCTGACCATGGAGGCTATCACAGAGGTCATCCACAAATGTGAAACATGTGCTGCAATCAAACAATCCAAGAGGTTAAAGCCCCAGTGGTATGGAGGACTTTGGCTGAAATATAAATATGGAGAGGCCTGGCAGGTTGACTACATCACTCTCCCACAAACCCGCCAGGGTAAGCGCCACGTACTTACAATGGTGGAAGCAACCACTGGGTGGCTGGAAACATACCCGGTGTCCCATGCCACTGCCCGGAACACCATCCTGGGCCTTGAAAAGCAGATTTTGTGGCAGCATGGTACTCCAGAAAGAATTGAATCAGACAATGGAACTCATGTCTGAAATAGCCTCGTAGATGTCTGGGCCAAGGAGCAAGGCATCGAGTGGGTATATCACATCCCTTATCATGCACAAGCCTCTGGGAAGATTGAAAGGTACAATGGGCTGTTAAAAACCACATTAAAAGCATTAGGGGGTGGGACCTTTAAACAATGGGACAAACATCTAGCAAAGGCTACCTGGGTAGTTAACACCAGAGGATCTGTTAGCCATCCTGGCCCTGCTCAAACAACACCCCTGCCTGTTGTGGGAGGAGATAAGATCCCTGTATTGCACACTGGGAGGTGGTTGGGGATAGCTCCACCCTTGGGAAAAGGCAAACCCATTCGTGGGATTGTCTTTGCTCAAGGACCTGGATATACCTGGTGGGTAATGCAGGAGGATGGTGAGACCCGGTGTGTACCTCAAGGAGATTTGACTGTGGCAGAAACGTAATCTGGAATGTGAGTTGTATGTTGCAGGAAATTATGCTGTAGGAAGGAGATGGAATAACAGAAAGTGAATTTGGTGAAGGACCCGATGAGTATGGCGAGGACCAAGATCTAGCCGGTGCTGGTGCCCGACAATCAGACATACTGCTTCTGTCCCGAACATCCACCTTGACAGATGAGACCCAAGTCATTGAGTGAAGGAATCTCATGGAATGAGGAACTATCTGTTAAAAGACTGGGGATAGTAGTTGATGATAATGTATTGGTTGGATATAGAGTTGGTTTAAGTATGTATTATGTGGGGCCTGAGCATGACGCAAATGGTATGGAATAAGGGGTGGATATTGTAGTGGGTCTGGCTGAGCTGCTTTTCCCCATCCAGCCCTCATGCTGCAGCACTGGGAGCTGGAGGGTGTCGATAACACACCCCCGTCATGACTGCCAGTGCTCACATGGCAACAGAGGCTGGGGGGGCACGATAGGGGAGGGGATACAGCCAACCTGAGCTGACCAGTGGGATATTCCATACCATATGACATCAGCTCATGGGGGGGGCATTCTGCTTTGTCCTCCAAGAGGCTGCTTTGCATTCCTGGAGCCCTGCTTCCTGGACTCGGCCCGACATCGCCTGTGGACGGGAAGTAGAAAATAACATCTTATCTATCATAACCCACGGCTCTTTGCGTCTTATTCTCTCTCTGCGTGCCGTGCTGACAGGGGTCGGGGGGAGTGATAGAAGGGCTTGGTGAGCACTTGGTGCCATGCCAGGGTCAACCCACCACACATTGGAAAATCAGATGGTCTTAGATATGATGTTATGAGAAAAAGAAGGAGTATGTGTTATGTTAGCAGGATAGTGTTGCATGTTTATACCAAATAACACTGCTCGTGATGGAACAATTACCAGTTCCTTACGAGGTCTTACTACTTTGGCTGATTAACTAGCAGAGAATTCAGGAGTAGATACTTCTCTTAGTGGGTGGTTGGAATCTTGGTTTGGAAAATGGAAGGGAATGGTGGTATTGATTTTCACTTTTCTAATAATGGCAACAGGGATATTAGTGTCCATAGTGAATCAGGGGGGAGACAGAGATTAAATGATTTACTGGGAAGATGTGTTCCAAGGGTAATGCACAGCTAGCTCAGCATCTGTTATGTCTACCAAAGCAGGATGGGAGACTAAGGAGTGACTGATACTGGGGAGAGCCTCGAACCGAGTCCTTGTTCTCGAACCAGAAAACAACATAAACCAGCCTAAACCAGCCTTGAGGTTTGAACTCAGGCCAGGGACATAAAAAGCATGTACAGAAAAGTGAGGTGAAAAGTTTAGAATGAGGAAGACTATTTACTTAATTTGAGGAAGACTCTTACTTCATCCTGGGGACCCCTACCCACGACCACCAGATGACACTGCGCAAGTGCAATGCAGATGCAAATGACTTTTGGGTTCATTATAATATGAATCGAGGCTGGGCAGGGCTAGGTAATGAATATGTATATGCCGATTGTGAAACTTAATGAATATGGAACATGTAACCCAATATATACTAAGCTGAAATAGCTGGGGGCACACATGACTTTGGAGGAATTATCCCCATGTGTCCCAGCACTGGAATAAACATACCTACTTTACTACTTATTCAGTAGTGGAGTTTTTCCGTGTATCAATAGGGTGTTGTATAATCCCTTGTGTTAGGGGTCTAATACAGAGATTAATAGAAACTGGAGTAACCAAGAAGATGCCACCACCTTATGATAAGAATACGCTGCTCCTAGAGGAACAAGAGACATATGATATTCTGAAGAAAAAGAATGTGAAACAATGCTGGCCAGATTAGAAGTCTCATATGGAACAAGATCTCAAAAAGAAGCAAAAGGCAACACGTGAGTGTAAAGAAAAGAAGGGGGGAAATTGTAGAAAATGCTGAGTAATATTGTTTTTGCAAACTGTAGAATAAGTGTAATCATTTCTATATTAACTTGAGGAATAAAAGACTTAAGCTGCCCCATCAAGAATCGTTTACCAAAAACCAGAAACCTTAAGTTGTCTTACTGGAAACTGAGGCCTAAATCTAGGTCTTAAGGTAAAAGCAAGATAAAGGACAAAAGTGCACAATTGCCAAGCAAGATATGTTAATAAAGGGACAACAGTTAAGGGCTATTTAAGATGAACAATAGTAATTTAGAAAGATACTGCCTTTTGCTCAGTAAGCTCAGGAATATTATTTCCTCCAAGGGGAAGCAGGAACCTGCCAGACATGGAATTACAAACTATTATGGACTGTTATGAAGAAGGCGCTCGGTTCAGCCTGTAAACCTTGGAAGTACCTAATTCATAGGGAAACAAGGGAGGGACTTCTGCGGACGGGAATAGGGTATAAAATGCTGAAAATTCTGACCAGAGGGGTGCCTACTTTGTTAGGACACCCGCTCTTACAAGAACATATAATAAACTGCTGCTTCACTAGTACATCTACTGCAAGTCCTTTCTTAGGACCTTTGCATTTCTAACATTAGGACCTTTGGTGTTTCTAACAGACAGCTGACCCAAAGTGACCAAAGGGATATTCCAGAGCACATAATGTCATATTCAGCATATAAAGCTTGGGGGAAGGTTGGCAAGGAGGCCACTGCTTGGGAACTGGCTGGGCATCCATTAGTTGGTAGTGAGCAATTGTTTTAATTTTCATCATTTGTCTGTCTGGGTTTAATTTCTCTCTATAGGTTATTTTCCTTATCATTACAATTGAGTATTATTATTTTATTTCAGTTATTAAACTGTTTTTATCTTGAGAAGATCCAGAGAGGGATGTTTTTAGAAATGAAGATGCTACAATGTAACAAGGATATATTCTTGCTGGCCTAAGTGGCAATGTATCATCAAAGAAAACCAATTAGGACTGGGAATGTCAGTAAGGGTTGCCTGAAACCAGTTGAGACCCCAGAATTTAGAGGATTTGTAAACTTTTGAACTTTAAGAAAGAGTGTGCAAGCTTAATAGACTTGTACATATTAACTTCTCCTCCTAGGGGAGGCATAAAGTGGAGTTAATGAAACATACAATGCATGATGTTGGGGGTGTACATGTTAAGGGGGGATATGTAATAGGTAGATCAGAAAGTCTGTACCTTCCTAGTAACATAGCCAATGGGGAACGGAAGAGGGTTGTATGCGGCCAGGAAACTAAGGATAAAAGGGGGGCTGCGCTCTCTGTAATTTGAGAGACCCCACAGTTATATCTTCAGTGGACTCTCCTTTTTTTCAAATAAAGTCTTTTTGCAGGACTCCTCTGTCTCCTTTTTGAACATGTATCTCTAGTGATGTGATTTTCTAAACAATCTCAGCTCTTTACTCTTCTGATTTTCTCCCCCCATCCTGCTGGTGGGGAGTGAATGAGAGGCTGTGTGGGGCTTAGTTGCCGGCTGAGGTTAAACTGCAACCATGCACTATTACTGGGGCAGCCTTTGGGCTTTGTGCTGTGCTGCAAGACATAGGCAACACTGTCCACTAAAAGGGAAACCCAGAACAAAACCACCAACTTCAAAAGAACATGTGAATGGTGATGTAGTGATCCTAACTGGAAGGCAACTGTACATCGATGAGTTAGTGATCCACAAAACAATTAACCCAAGTAAGCCCGGGCCTGCTTTGTTCTGCATAAATCTCTTGTCCACAGGATACACTAAGCAGGTTCATTGTAACAGAGGAGCCTGACAGTAGCTTGGTATCTGTGATTACACTCCCTGCATTTCCTTGCCTTGATCTAAAAGCAGTGAGTTCTCATGTAAACATCCTTTCTGTTTTGACAATAGAACTGAAGAGTTGCTTTCTTGTAAGAAAACCCTATAAGAGCTCAAATGACCAAAACTGGGTAATCCTTTCTACAGGCAGGGTTTGCATGCTGCACAACTCGGCGTTCCCAGGGTCTGAAGGGATGCAACATTATCTGTACTATCCTCTCATTCTTTATAGTATTAGCTCTAATAAATAGTATTTAAAATGATACATTACAGAGTCTAAAAGCCTTTCTTACTGGGATCATGAAACAGAACCTCCTGGTGCAAAACACTGCTACTATCTTAAAACTCTTATAGGAGAGCTCCTGAAGCAGTCAGGAGCTGTGTAAGGTTTGGAGCTCCCCTCCCCACCTGTGTGCAATATGGCACCTGTTGCAGGAAGGCTGGCATTTAACTTTCTCGGCTGATTAAGAAATTACTCGAGCACTCTCAGTATTGCAGGAGTCAGGCAGCATCAGGGTATGTGTTATTCATCACTGTTTGCTATGCCTCCTTGAATTACAGAGGTTTCACAAGCCACGCTGGAAGGGAGAGGGAATGTGAAATATCATGAACTACCTTGCTGAACTTGTTTCCTTCCTCAAAGCTGCTGTCGGTTGTTGCCATTCTTCGCTCTTTGGCGTCCTTACTAGGGGATGAGGGAGGATCTCCGTGCACTCGCAAAGGCGCAGCCCCACCGCTACAGCAGTGTGTTCTACAACAGGGGCGAGCCCCAGGGGGGATTCTTCTCCCTGCCTTCCGCAGCACGCGGGCAGTTGTCAGAGGCCGAAATGGGGGAGGAGGCTGTGTCTCTGGTGAATTCCCGGGGACAGCACTCTTTCCTAGTTTGGAGAAAGAAGAAGAGAGC
Source organism: Todiramphus chloris collaris (assembly GCA_025345505.1). Taxonomy (NCBI): domain Eukaryota; kingdom Metazoa; phylum Chordata; class Aves; order Coraciiformes; family Alcedinidae; genus Todiramphus; species Todiramphus chloris. The sequence continues at coordinate 157,715 of JANVCC010009217.1, forward strand.
CCCATCCAGTACATGTAAGCTACGCTCAACCCCGCGACTTTCCTTATGTTGGGTGGTGCTGATCCTCCTTTTCATTGGCTGTGTATTTTCTCTTCCTTCCTGTATTCGATAGCAGCGACTATTGGACAGAGAAAGAATGAAAGGAAAAAAATAAAAAAAAACCCTAAAGCCAAACAGGTGGAGAAGGAAAGAAATTGGAAGACCTTGAGCTCAGGGGTGTAAGGAGTCAGTGTTTTTACAGTAACCATAGAAGAGGGGTGTAGATTAAAGCGGCGGAAGAGGAAGAGGAGCTTAAGATTCACTGTATCGCGGTGCCTAGGAAGTTGCTACTGGTGGATCCGCCCCCTGAGGGAGGGGGAGGGGAAGAGAGAAAGAGTGAGTGAGGCAGGTCGGTCGGCTAGCTGGAACAGCTCCACACCCACACCCTCCTTCCCTTCCCCCCCCCCTCTTCCCCCTCCCCCCCCTCCGGCCTTTTTGCTGTTTGTTCACTTCGTGCTCGTGGGTCAGTGCATAAGGCGGGAGGGACCTAGGTTAAAGCAGCGCTCCAGCAGCCCGGCGGAAGCCTAGGGAAAGGCCTGGGCTACGACCTCAAAATTAGGATGTCCCGACATGAAGGTGAGGAGAACCAAGGGGAGGGGGGGAAGCGGTGGTGGTGTGAGACTGAGATGTCCTTTGAGGCCCGTATGGTGTTAGGGCCTTGCATGCTGCTGTGTGAGATGGGTCAACATGGCGGCGCCGCCACTGTCGCTGAGAGCGGGGCCTGTGGACTCGGTCGTAGAAAGTAGCCACGGTAGGAGGAGGAAGGTGGCAGACAGGTCTCATTTCGCAGTGTCGCGGGAGGGGAGGTGGTGGCTGTTACGGGTAGGCCCCGAGTCCCTTTTGTGTCGCCGCTAAGCACACACTCCAGGCCTGTGTTAACTGAGGTTGAAGGGCTTGCTGCAGCTTGAAGTTGGCCTGGTGTCGATCATTTCTCACTAGCCTCAGACTCGAGCTTTGCCTTGATCCGGACAAGGAGCGTGTCCGAAGCAGATAATAGAGGGGAAGAGACAGGAGGGCTGTTTATTTTCACTCCTCTTACTTCCCTGATTGAAGGATGGGCCTGAGAGGTGGGCCTGGAGGAATCTGTTCGGGAGGAAAGAAGGAAGGTGTAAGGTGGGGTGGGAGGCGTGTGTCAGGGTGGCTTGCTGATGTGTTGTGAGTGGCATGATGCCAACGGAGAAGGGGAGGCAGGCATGGCATGAGGCGAGTGGACAGCAGTGCTTGAGGGGAGGTGATGCAAAGAGGGTGGTCTGGCATCTAGAGGGAAGTGGATTGTGGTGTGGTCTGGTTTGGTATAATGAAGGTGGGGTGCATGACAGATGTAGAAGGTACTCGTGCATGTAATTGCTTGTGGTCTTGGGATTGGGAGAAAGTTTATGCAGTCTTCATAGCCTTGTTCTAGCGTAGTTTGTATTTTGGTAGCTTTGGCATGTTGAGAATTAATATATTCTTTTTTTGGTTTTGTATTTTAAAAGAGGAAACAGGCCAATGTAGTAGCAGATTTTGTAGAGTGGTTATTATACAATTATTTTTTGTGTTTGTCCTTGTTCTTATGTGTTCTAATTTTTATTTTGTTTTGCTATGGGTAAGTGAAGTGGATAGTTAAGGATTAATTAAAGAAAAAGTGAGAAGAATAGAGAGAAAAAGGAGAGAATTTATGTAGAGAGAAGTTGTGTATGATATTTGTAAAGAAACTTGATTGGTTTTCTACCTCTTTTTACTGGTAGTTGTGCTAGTAGAAAATATTCTGCAGAAGTTCTGCCTTGTATCTTGAAAGGATAATTTTTTGCTTTGTTAGGAACTAAATTTAGCACCTGTCTCCATACGTAATTTTGATTCTCCTAGAGCTGTGAGAATAATCTTTTTAAAAGGTATGGAGATATCTTTATTTAATCTTAATGTTTTGAAAGCAATGTGCTAGAAGACTTCAATGTTTGGGAGTAATAATACTGACTTCTAGATGGGGGATTGGTAGTTTAATGCTGAACTAGAGTAAGTATGATGCCTATTTGGTGTATAGCTACAGCATTTTGTTAGTGGGCGTGCTTGCTTATTTACCAGTCTTGCCTGAATCTACTAATACTCTTTTTTTTTTTCCCCCCCTAGCAAAGGTACCAAATCCTCTTGGTTCTGTTTTGATTGAGATGTGGTTGTGTGTTTTTTTCCTGGTGATATGGTGTGTTATGTTTGGTTTTTGTTTTTCTTTTGTTTTTGTTGTTTGGTTTGGTTTTTTTTTTTTGGTGGGGGTGGTAGGGTGTTGTTTTTGAATTATCTGTATCCGATGTAGATAACGAAGCAAATGCAAAGAACAGTTTATTAACCCTTATTTTAATCAAAGTTTTTGTTTATGGCGTTGTTGGAGAAAGTACTCAGTAAACTGCTGCTGTGATAGATATCCATGATATGTAAAGCAGGGTAGTAGGATTTGGACTTGTTAGATTATACTGGTTAAAGCTACAAAAGTGGTACGATGTGTTGTTCAGTGTTGGTATGTTTTAATAAAGGAGAAGAATGATCACAACTTTTTTTAATGTGTTTCTGATTGGTAGAGGTTATGTTTTGAGGTTTTTTTAGTGGATTTTTTTTATATGGGAAATATTTTTTTTCTTAGTCTTTATTAATCAGAAATTGAAGTATGTAAATAACGTTAAGTGTGGTTTTGTTAACAATTTGAAACAGGTCTATCAATGTTCTCTGAAGTTGTGTGCTTTTCAAAATGAAAATATTTCTCTTCTAATAAACTGTTGATGGTAATGTTACATTGTTGACATAAATATCTTTTTTGATGGGGTTTTTCCTTCTTTTTATATACTGACAAGATATAAGGCTGCAGCAACAGTTGTACCTTGATAGATTTTTATAGGAACCTGGTTTGTCTTGATTTTTCTTTTAGTCCCCATTTAACATGTTTAAGGTTAGAATAAGTTGTCTTAATGTAGGGTCTGTGGTTGGCAGAGAGTTCTCTATCTGTAAGTTGATAGAAATTGTTTTTGCAAGGATAAGGTGTAGGAGAAAAGTGAGTTTCAAACATGTTGTTAAATTGTATCTCTGCTGGGTTTTGTCAAAATACCTTGTTTTGGACAGAATCAGTATTGTGATGGGGAAGGACATATTTGAGAAGATAAATGCTGAAGAACTTATAATTCCAATGTCTTGGGGCTCTAAAGTATCTGATGGAGGTATAAACTAACTGTTCATCAGGGTCTCTTGGCAATTTGCTTTGTGGCAAGAAATTAAGTTGTCGTGTGGATCAGAAGTTGGTTGGGAGATAGAAGAGAGAGTAGAATTTAACCATCAACATTTTGCCGTTGACTGTTTAATACCTTCAGAAATGGAACTGGTATAGAACTTTTAAAAATTATTCAGAGTGGAGGATATGAGAGAAGGAAATAGTGGTATTGAAACATTTGCAAGTAAGACAGTTATTTGAGCTAGGGGTGACTAGAAAGTCTTCCAAGGAACTTTAGAAAGAGCTAAATAAGCTTAATGCGTGAATGGTACATGATGAGTGAAATTAACTTGTGTTAATTTCTCACAGTGGCAGGGAGGTTTGAACTAGATGATGTTTAAGGTCCCTTCCAACCCAAACCATTCTATGATTCTCCCTACTGCTTTTCCTTTTAACTTTCAGGTACCTTCAAGTGTCTACTTCAGTAGTATCAACTTGTGAAAGGTTGTGGGGCATTGCTGTAGGTAATCGTGCTTCTGTTTTTACTGCTACTGTGTTTGTTGGCAAGATATGAAAAATGTTACTGCATTCAGGAAGCCGTTCAGAATAGTAAGGTTGTCAAGTTGAGCACTTGGCAGTTGGGATGTGCCAGAACTAGCTTGTGCAGAAACCTAATTCATCCCTTTGAGTACATGCACTATGAAATTACATAGCTCCATATTATCTTCTATGTTGTACTCTGCCTTGTCAGGGGTGTATAGGGAAGGAGTTTGTCTTAATGTAGGGAGGACAGGATGAGGCATTACAGAAAGAATTTTTGTGATGTTGATAGTTAAAATTTGTTGTGGAAAGCTGGATTCATTCCTACATTTTGTATGGAGTTCTTGGGGGAAATGCCAGGCAAATCACTTGGACAAGAGTTTACAGGTGGCTGATATCTGTGTGTTTCATGAAGACTCAAATGAAAATTTTGGGTATTCATAGCTACAACTCTAATACCTGCAAATTGGTGGCTTTTCTCATATTTTTAGTTCTTAGAAATGTTTTGGCTGAAACTTCCAAACAAAATGTTTTCTTGGCCTAGTATAACAGTGTTATAAACTGTTGTATGCAGCTTGAATCTCCTTCAAAGAACTCAAGAATTGATGTGACTTGCGGTGGGGAGACTATTGCATGAATAGAGACTGGAAAAAAAATCTTCAAGGTTGACAATCTAAAAATAATGAATAGCTTATATAATATAGATGAAGAGTGCCTATGACTGGTGGCGTTTTGTGGGTTTTGTTTTTTTTCATAATACAGTAGCAAGAGGTCATACAGTTAAGGAGGCTGACTCAAAACTTTAACAGAAATGCTTTTTTACACTGTGTGTAACTAGACTGCAATACTTTTCACAGAAAAAGTTACGCCACCTTGTTTCCAGTTGGAAGGATTAAAACTGGATTCTATCTCAAGCTTCATATTTCATGTGTCTTAACTATTTGAGACTAAAAGGTTACTGTAGACAATCCAATGTCTGATATTCTGTGATGTTCCTACAATTTTCATTGAATAGTCAGCTGAATCTCTGATCTCAACTCATGCTAATTTCTATGTTCTTATGTAAATATGATCCTTAATGTTATTCACATATATTGGGTTATGTGTCAAGGTTTTGGTGAGGGGGGCTGTCAGGGGTGGCCTCAGTGAGAAGAGACATATGCTCGTGTGCTGGACAGAACTGGTTCTAGCTGGCTCTGCAAAGGACCCACTGCTGGCCAAAGATGAGCCAATCATTGAAGCCGATGGCATCTCTGTGAGGGGGGGAAATAAAAAAGGGGGGTGTGTGTGGTAAAAATGCTGTGCATCAGTGTAAGAAAGGGAGGAGGGGAGTCGAAGTGTAAAAAATAATCTTGCAGATAGGTCAGAAAAAAAGATGGGGGAGGAGGTGCTCTGAGTGCTATAGCAAGTATTTTCCAGCAGCCTGTGGAAAGGAGTAGGAGCAGGCCAGTGGTGGGACCTGGGGCCTGTGGAGAGGACCACAATGGATCAGGTTCCAGGTGAGAGCTGTGGCTTGTGGAGAGGATCTGGTTCAGGAGCAGGCTAGTGGCAGAAACTGCAGCCCATGGAGAGGACCCCATGCTGGAGCAGTCTTTTCCTGAAAGATTGTAGTCTATGGAAAGGACCTGTGCAGAGGACAAGTGTGAGGAGGAGTGGCAGAGACAAACTTATTAACTGACTACAACCCATCATTCCACATCCCTCTTGGTTTGGGGGGAGGAAGTAGAAGAGCTGGGAATGAAGGAGTGAAGTTGAGTTTGAGAAGAAGGGGGAGGGGAAGGAAGAGAAGGTGTTTTAGTTTTTTGGGTTTGTTTCTTGCCATCCTACTTATTGACAATTAAAAATAACTTTTCCCAAGTTGAGCCTGTTTTGCCTGTGACATTAATTGGTGATATCCCTATCTTTATTTCTCTCCAAGAGCTTTTCTATACACTTCTTTATTTCATGAAGTTTATTTTGTATAAGTTTGACAACTGTTTAGAGTCTAAAAGTGAGTGAGGTCTCTGCAAAGTTAAAATACTGTTTTTCCCTCATAGAAGTGCCTTCAACTTTTATCACTTTTGTAAGTGCTCTTCATTCATTGAGTTCACAAGCGAGTACAAGCAGTTGCTTGATTCGTACCTTTTGCAGTCTTTGGTTCAAGGTTAGAGCCCTTTTTGAACATGAATAAACCCCTCAAGGTACTTTGAAAAGTGACTAGATTTGTTGTTTAAACTAAAGCTGTATTCTCTACCTCTGCAAAACATTTGAATTGCTCCACAGTTTCATGGTAGTGTGGCAGGAAATTGGTAGTAGCATGTGTGAATAAATGACCATGTGAAACCGTGTTAGAAAGCCTTCGGTATTATTTGGGATCTGGATTTAAGTGTCTTGGAGGTATCCAACTGGGTAGTCATGCTCTAAACTCCTTTAAAAGTGATGTTGTTGTCTTGATACCTGTCTCAAGTATCCCAGCCCCAGAAGCAGTGGATCATAGAAGATGCAAGATGCATTTCTATTGGATGCAGGGGGAAACGTAGTGACCAAGGATGAGGAAAAGGCTGAGGTACTGAATGCCTTCTTTGCTTCAGTTTTTAATAGTAAGACCAGTATTTCTCCGAGTGCTTAGCCCCCTGAGCTGGACAACAGGGACGAGGAGCAGAATGAGGCCCCCTAATCCAAGAGGAAATGGTCAGTGACCTTCTGTACCACTTAGACCCACACAAGTCTATGGGGTTGGATGGGTTACACCCAAGGGTATTGAGGGAGCTGGCAGAAGTGCTTATCCAGCCACTTTCTATCATTTATCAGCAGCCCTGGAAAAATGGGAAGGTTCCAGTTGACTGGAGGTTAGCAAATGTAATGCCCATCTACAAGAAGGGCTGGAAGGAGGATCCATGGAACTCTAGGCCTGTCAGTCTGACCTTGGTGCCAGGGAAGGTTATAGAGCAGATCATCTTGATTATACACCATATACAGGACAACCAGGTGATCAGGCCCAGTCAGCATGGGTTTATGAGAGGCAGGTCTTGTTTGACAAACCTGATCTCCTTCTATGACAAGCTGACCCACTTAGTGGATTAGGGACTAGCTGTGGATGTCATCTACCTGGACTTTAGTCAGGTAGACTGACTGTTAGACACTGTTTCCCACAGCATTCTGGTGAAACTGGCTTGGATGGGTGTACACTTTAATGGATAAAAATTGTCTGGAAGGCCAGCCCCAGAGAGTGGTGGTGAATGGAGTTAAATCCAGTTAGTGGCTGGTCACAAGTGGTATTCCCCAGGACACTTGGTATTGAGGCTGGTTCTGTTTAATATCTTTATCAGTGATCTGGATGAAGGGATTGAGGACACCCTCAGCAAGTTTGAGACCACACCAAGTTGGGCAGGAGTGTTGATCTGCTTGAGGGTAGGAATTCTCTACAGAGGGATCTGGCCAGGCTGGATTGATGGGCTGAGGCAAATGGTATGAGGTTCAACAAGGCCAAGTTCTGGGTCCTGCACTTGGGTCACAACAATCCCCTTATTACAGTCTTTGGGAAGAGTGGCTGGAAAACTGCCTGGTTGAAAAGCACATGGGGGTGTTGGTTGACAGCAGCCTGGATGTGAGCCATCAGTGTGCCCAGGTGTCCAAGAAGGCCAATGGCATCCTGGCTTGTATCATAAATAGTGTGGCAAATAGTGTGGCCAGCAGGACTAGGGCAGGGATCATTCCCTTGTACTTGGCACTGATGAGACTGCACCTCGAATACTGAGTTCAGTTTTGAGTCACTCATTCCAAGAAGGACATTGAGGGCCTGGAGCATGACCAAAGAAGGGCAACGAAGCTGGCAGAAGGGTCTAGAGCACAAGTTCTGTGAGAAGTGGCTGAGGGACCTGGGTTATTTATCTTGGAGCAAAGGAGGCTCAGGGGAGACCTGGCTCTTAACCACTCCTTGACAGGTGGTTGGAGCCAGATGGTATTGGTCTCTTCTCCCAAGGAACAAACGATAGGATAAGAGGTAAAGGCCTCAAGTTGCGCCAGGGGAGGCTTAAGTTAAATATTAGAAAAAAATTCTTTGCTGAAAGGTTTATCGATTCCCTGGAACAGGCTGTCCCAGGAAGTGGTGGAGTCCCCATCCCTGGAGGGATTTGAAAGCCATGTAGATGCTGAGGGTCATGGTGTGGTGGTGATCTGTCAGTGCTGGGTTAATGGTTGTACTTGATGATCTTGAAGGTCTCTTTAAACCAGAATGATTCTGTGATTCTATGATGGGAGTTTCTCAAGACTGAAAATGTATTAGGTGTATTAGTAGAAGAGCTCATTGTGTATCTGTCAGTAACTTTAATATTTGTTAGGGAAAAAAGTGTTCAGATTTATTTGCTACACATTTGTTGCATAATTTATACTTTTGTTTATGCTGGTTGTATTTTAGAAATTTTTTTGCTTGGGTAGGTCTTGAAATTGCTGTGATTCTCAATATAGATAAGCCTTTGTCAGCTGGACATCTATGACTGTTAGAAAGTTCTTGTAGTCAGACAACAGATTAATTTACAGCAGATTTCATTCTATATTTTACTATGGAAACAGGTATCTGAAAGAAAAATTTAAGATGCCCATTAAGAAGGACACTAAAGCTTTTTGCTAAAGTAAGCCATAGAGAACACAATTCTTAGCAGTTTAATTTTTTTAAATGCCGCCTCCAAACTCTTAAGATGTGTGAGCTACCTTGTATACATCTTAATACTGTCCCTGTCCCCTGCTATTTTATGTATTGCCCATGTAAGACAAAAATATCAACAAATATAAGTTGGCTTGATTGCTGCCCAGATAGAAGGCTTATCCTCAGATTCTTACTCCTGCTGTAAACCATGACCGTCTTTCATCTTAGTCTTGTAATTGTAAATTATATTTGTTAAAAAAAAAAAATCCCAAAACAACTGTGGTAGGTTGACCCTGGCATGACACCAGGTGCCCACCAAGCCCTTCTATCACTCCCCCTGACCCCCTTCAGCACGGCACGCAGGGAGAGAATAAGAGGCAAAGCAAAGGGGTGTGGGTTATGATAGATAAGATGTTATTCTCTGCTTCCCGTCTGCAGGCGATGTCAGGCCGAGTCCAGGAAGCAGGGCTCCAGGAACACGCAGCCTCTTAGAGGACAAAGCAGAATGCCCCCCCATCCTCCTCCTGCCCTCTCCCTTTATAGTTGAGCTGATGTCATATGGTATGGAATATCCCACTGGTCAGCTCAGGTTGGCTGTATCCTCTCCCCCATCGTGCACCCCCAGCCTCTGGTGCTGTGTGAGCACTAGCAGTCATATGTTCTTTCTAGTAATTAATGCTTTTGATTAATTTTTTTTTTTCCTCTAAATACATAGGATAACATGTTAAACTTTTCAAGACTGCAAGAAGTTGCCTGCATTCTTTTTTGTGGCAGTTAAGGATTTGTTTCTCAGCTCTATTATGCTGTTATAGTAGTCTATGCTGCTTTAGTTCCTTTTGGTTAAAATGAGGCAATACATTTGAATTATTAGATTTATATAGTTCAAAGAAAAAAGTTCAGGAGGATAGAGAAATTGCATATAAACAATAGGGTTGAGAATATTTTTGTTTCTACCTGTGGTTGTTCTAAGGCCTCTGCAAATGCTTCAGAAGAAAAGTAGACCTGTTTGTAGGCTGTAACTTGAAAAAGCTTGAGCTATTTTTGTAAAATACATTCTGTGGTCAATATTATCATACAGCAAAGGCCGTAGTGTAGCAGCTGTACTTTTCTTTGACAGGCTAATGCAGGATTTAAAAAGTTTGGGGCATCTGTTGCTATTGTCAGGAGGTTGGTATGAGATGCTGAGCTGCTTCTGAATGAGTGTTCTGCAAAACAGTGTTGCCCCTGCTGTAAGGTGGTGACTGCTATAGCATGTGTGGTAGAATGTACAAGGAGAGTAATTCATCCTTAGGATTTCCTACAGGAGCCAGGGTGGGCTAACTCTATATATAGAGATCATAAAAGATGTGAAAATGTTTGTTTAAAGTAGTACTAGGAATATGGGAGTTCTGTGCTATAGGTAGACTTACTCTATAGGCTAGAGTCCTCAAATGCTGCCACCTTAAAAATTGCTCTGAAATGAATTGATGGAATATCAAGCTCATGTAAGTGTGTATGTAATTTCCTAGACTAGACAACTGTACTTTCTTGATGTGGTAAAACAGTAGGGTGATAGCTGTACATTTCTGTCATGTGAATTTTTAAAAGGAAACTTGAGAATATAGAACATGGGTGAGACCGTCTTATGTGCAGGATCAGATCAAAGAATGGTTTGGGTTGGAAGGGACCTTTAAAGGTCATCTAGTCCAACCCCCCCTGCCATGGGCAGGGACATCTTCAACTAGAGCAGGTTGCTCAAAGCCACGTCCAACCTGACCTTGAATACTTCCAATGATGGGGCAGCCTTCCAACTTCTCTGGGCAACCCATTCCAGTGCCACCCTCATTTTTAAAAATCAAAAAAATCTTCCTTCTGTCCAATCTGAATCCTACCCTCTTTCAGTTTGTAACCATTGCCCCTTGTCTCCTGTCACTACAGGCCGTGGTAAAGTCTTTCTCCACCTTTCTTATAAGCTCCCTTTAAGTACTGAAAGGCTGCAACAAGGTCTACCCCAACTTTTTCGGCCTTTCTTCATGGGAGAGGTGTTCTAGCCCTCTGACTGCTTCTGTGCCTCTCCTCTAGACCCACTCCAACAGGTCCATGTCTTTCTTGTACTGGGGGTCCCAGAGCTGTACTCTAGATGGGGTCTCATGAGAGCACAGTGGAGGGTGTGAGAATTGCCTCCCTTGACCTGCTGGCCGCACTTCTTTTGATGCAGCCCAGGATATGGTTGGCTTTCTGGGCTTGTCCTGGTTTCGTCTGGGATAAAGTTAATTTTCTTCCTAGCAGCTGGTACAGTTCAATGTCTTGGATTTAGTGTGAGAATAATTTTGCTAACACACTGATGTTTTAGTTCCGGTCAGCTAGCCAAAGGGATTTCCCTAACATAGAATGTCATGCTCAGTAAATAAACTGGGGGGGAGGTGGCTGGGAGGAGCAGATCGCTGCTGGGCATCAGTCAGTAGCTGGTGAGCAATTGCATTATGCATTACTTGTGGTTTTTTTTTTTTTTCCCCCAAGTTTTATTTTTCTTTCTTTTTGTTATATTCCTTTTCATTGCAATTATCATTATTATATTTTTTATTATTGTAATTTATTTTATATAGTAAACTGTTCTTATCTCAACCCATGAGTGTCCTGGGTTCAGCTAGGATAAGGCTAATTTTCAGCAGAAGTTGGGAGGTGGGCCACAGACAGGTTAGGCAACTGAACCAGGCAAGGGGTTATTCAATACTGTATTGATGTCATGCCAACTATATAAGGGTGGGGAGTGGGCCGGGCTGGGCGAAGCACGCACAGTCAGATGGGTTTTCAGACCAGTTGAGGCAGTGCCTACCTTGGTTTGTTCTGTATCACTC
>JANVCC010009217.1:169023-185482 GCA_025345505.1 Todiramphus chloris collaris
GACAACATCTGAACAAAATGCATTAAAACCATTTTGTTATACACGCTTTTTTTTTTATATATATTAGTTAAATAGTGCATGGCCACAATATTGGTCCCTTTGTTTGTATGGTGGTGGTGTGTAAATCCTTATGTGCTCTATGTGTTCCCAGTGGTGGTGTTTATCATCTCTGGGAAACGGATCAGGACTCTAGTGTTGCTATACTGGATATTGGCAAGTTATGGTTATGTCCCTGGGTATGAGGTTAACCTGGTATGTGTATGCAGCTTATGGGTGAGACAGTGCAGGAGACTTTCTCAGCTTTTGAGAATTTTGACTGTCCTTGGAACATTCAGGCCAGCATGCTCTTGGTGCTATGCCTTTTGAATGTTTGCCAAGTCTTGTTTAGGATTGCATGATACTTTTCCAAGAATATCACCTACAGGTCTGCTCTGAGCCTGGATAGTTATGAGTGGCAGGGTGTGTGGGAGAGTATGGGCAAGTGCCTAGGGCAGTGGTCACCTCCAGTGTTTTGGAACTTCACCCCTGAACAACTGCAGAACCCTGATAAACTAGTAAGGTATTTAGAAAAGGTATGTTGTCAACCTGGCAATTCCAGAGAAACAAATCACTGCAATGTGCTGGGGCCTTGCCCATGCCTACTGAATGTGGTGAAAAGAGACTAGACTGCAAGGTTTAAGCAAACAATTTATTTGAACTTCACTCACAGATCTAATATGCCCTAATGCAGGTTTTCATGGTTACAATGGAAGAATGCACTATTACAACTTAAAATATGCTATAACAAACTAGAAAGCATGTTAAATATTTTTGTGTGTTAATCGCCTGCAGTTGCAAATCATGACAGTTGCAAATTTACAGCATGCTAAATATTCACTTACCCCTCCAGGTAAGGGTTCTCAACCCCAGAAAAGTAACCTTGGCCCATGTCCTGACCAAGGGGGAAGGGTCTCCATACAGGCAGATTTAGTTTTGAAGAGAACCTTAGGGCTTTTGTCCCCTGATTTGCATGACTGTGGCAAGACTATGCCTGATTGGATTATACCAGCTGTATACACAAGGTTGTCTGCTGAAACTGACACTGAAACCCTCCAGGTTCTCTTTATCTTACTTTCTCAGACAACAGAATAGTGGTTTGGATTGAGACTCGGGGCATATTATCTGTTGAGGGATTTCGAGGCTCAGCTCAGGTTTCAGTTCCTTGCATGGTACAGCACTGCCCTGTTTGGTCTGTGGCTTATGGAGAACTTGGGGCTGAGCCATCTACACAGTTCCCCATGTGTCATCTCTGCATAGATAGGGCCTTAATGCAATCCAAGGCTGGGTCGCTTTTACAAACTTCTTGGATAATAAATTGTGATTTTTTAATTTTTTTTTCTAAATGTAACTGCATCATATAAGGTATAATTAACAGAGTAACTGTCTCTAGATTCTAGCTTTATTTTAAATCCCATCATTATCAAGCATTTTGTAAGCTTTTCCTATCTAATAAACAGGTCACTGAAATCATAATTGTCCTGGTGAACATTTGTCAAACTTGTCATCTATATTAACACATCTCCCTCAGCATATTAGTATGTTATTTAATAGGATTTTATTTTGTGACTTTTCTTTTTGTAGTTGCACCTTGATTAGGAATCATGAGACCTGGATTTTGATGCTCTCTTTGCTCGTGTCTCAAACTATTGAGTGGAATATATGTGTGTTGCTGCAATGATTTAATAAATGACTTATTAAATGCAGTGATTTATTAAATACCATGTTGCATCATATTTTAACATAACAGTGTAATAAAGTTTGTATTTTCAGAAAGCTAGTTCATAAAAATGAAAAAAATGCTGTAAGACTTAATGTGTCTTCAGTTTCTAGATGTGCAGAAATAGATGATTGATTTTTTTTTTAAATTGCATGTGATTTTTCTGTGTTGTAGAAACAAAAGTGAATTCTCTCTTCTTGTCATAAAATTTCCCAGTATGATTTGGATTGTATAGCACTGTAATAGTGAGGCTGATATATAGTAGCAAACAAATAAGAAATTAACTTGCATTTAATCCATTGGTATCTAGTGTTGACAGAATTATGAATTTGCTTTTCCCCCAACTGTAGTCAGTGATGTCTCTTCTTCTAGCTGTGTTAGACTAAAAATGAAGCTGTATAATGTTTTTATCAGATTTTTTTCAAACATACACTAATTAAAAAAAAAAAAAATTGCTAATACTAGGGTGATCTTGAGTATATAAAGAGTTTTTAAAGACATGGGTAGCCCAGGACACTGAGCATGCAATGATGGAGTTAGGAAAGCCTGAGATTAGCTGGAGTTACACCTAGAGAGAGATGTGTAAGACAGCAGGAAGGGTTACATTTACAGTAAAAGGCCCGGTTTTCTGCTCAGTGAGCATGGTAAAGGATGAGATATTTAGGTACTAGATGCCACTCTGTCTTGGGTTTCATTGGTAAGGTCTGCCTTCTGGCCTCTCAGGTCCTAGAGCCTAGTGACGGACTGTGGGAGTGAAGTATTGCCCACAGTAGACAAAGGTTAACTTAGGGACCACTTAAGCCAATTGCAGATTCACAAGTTTATGGGACCAGATTGGCTGATTCTGAGGGTGCTGAAGGAACTGGCTCATGTTATTGTGAGCCCACTGCGCCATCTTTGAAAGGCCATGGTCAGTGGGAGAGGTTTCTGATGACTTGGAGAGGAAAAAAAAACCCCAAACGTTACTCCCATTTTCAAGGAGGAGGATTTGGGGAAACTACAGGATGGTTAGCCTCGCCTCAATCCTTGGAAAAGTTAAGGAAGTCACATCTGAGAACGTGAAGTACAAGAAGGTGATTGTGTGCAGCCAACATAGGTTTACCAAGGCTAAATTTTGCCCTCTCTATGACTGGCTGCATGGACAAGGAGGAAAACGGTGGTTGTTGACTTCAGAAAGGCTTTTGACATGGTGTCCATACCTCACAAATTTGGCAAAGTAGATGATAAAGGTGGGTGGAAAATTAGCTGGACTGTTGGACTTGGAGGGTTGTGATCAGCAGTGCAAGGTCTAACTGGTGAACAATTACTATTGGTATCTCTGAGAGATAGATATTGGGGTCAATACTGTTTAATGTCTATTAACAACTGAATAATACAACTTTGTCCTCTCTCTGCAAGTTTGCAGATAAGACCAAATGGTGGGGAGAAGTCAATATGTTATAGAATTATAGAATGGTTTAGGTTGGAAGGGATCTTAAAGACCATCTAGTTCCAACCCCTCTGTCATGGCAGGAACACCTTGCAGTAGACCAGGTTGCTCAAGGTCCCACCCAACCTGCATTTGAACACATCCAGGGAGGGAGCATCCACAACTTCCCTGGGCAACCTGTTCCAGTGTCTCGCCACCCTCATAGTAAAGAACTTCTTCCTAATGTCTAATCTAAATCTACTCTCTTCCAGTTTCAAACCATTGCCCCATATCCTATCAGTACATGCCTTTGTAAAAAGTCACTCCCCAGTCTTCTTACAGGACTGGGCTGTTATTTGGAGGGACCTCAACAGGCTGGGCTGGCAGACACCTTGTGCAGCTCAAGGACAAATGTGAAATCCTGCATTTGGGGAGGTATAACACCTCACAGTAGTTCATGCTGAGAAACAACTGGCTAGAAAGCTTTGCAGAAAAGGACATGAGGATTCTGGTGGACAAGCTGAATATGAGATAGCAGTATGCCCTTGTAGTGAAGGCCAACCAAATACTGGGCTGTGTTAGGAAGAGCATAATATTCATTATATTTCTTAGAAAGGGCAGTCTTATGCTAATGGGTTCCAAGAATTCATTTACATAGTCTGAGCATGCGTAATAAAATTAGGGTTAGGGTCTTTTCTCCCCTTGGGGGTCTTTCATAACCTCTGGTGGTCATTTACTTCATCTTCGCTTCTTCATCACTGTGTTCTTTTAGTGACCTAAAGCCTAAAATCCTTATTCTTGCCACAAAACCAGTTCTTGTCTGTTCAGCATGCTCGGGTGCCTTGAGATGTCTTGTCCTGTTCCTGGAGATAACCACTATCTACAAGGTTATGAATTTCACAGTATGTCCCTATTATATGACTACCCTTTCATTGTTGTTGCTTATTTAAAGATTAGTAAAACTCCCCCAGACATCCTGTCTCCTGCCTTCAATGTGATATGTGAAGAGAGGCTGAACAAACCCAGGTGTCTTGAAGAGAAGGCTTAAGGAGAACTCGTTGCTCTCTAAAACTACCTAATGGGAGTGCATAGAGAAGGTGGAGCCAGTCACTTAGAGGCGTACAAGGATAGAACAAGAAGAAATGAGTAATGAGTTGGAACATGGGAAATCCTGATTAGATATAAGGAAAAACCTTTTTCCCCAATGAGGGTGGTTAAATGCTGAAATAGGGTCCCAGAGAGGTTGTAATATCCTCATTCCTGGAGTTATTCAAAGCTCAATTGAACAAGGCCTTGTGCAATTGACGTGTGGAAATCAAACTCTCCAACCCATGAAAGGTTATAAAGCAGGTATGTTTATTACGGCACTGGGTGCAAGGGGGATCGTTTCTCCTAACTTGCACACCAAAGTGTCCATGGAGCAGGTATTTATTACACCAAAGCATGCATATTTAACAGAGTTAGTTACATATTCATTATATGGGGTTGGATTATTATATTCAGTTCCGGGAACTCATTATCATAGGCCTCCTCCCATTGGCACTTGCTCAATGCCGTCTGGTGGTCGTGGGCCAGGGTCTTCGGGGGGGTCTTTGGGAGGAAAGCTCTCAGTCTTCCTCACAGTGTACTCTTCACCTTTGGTTCAAAATGCTGATGTGTCACAGGCTTCTAATCGCAGGATGGGTGTGGTCCGGCCTATCTCTGTTAGCCCCTCTTTGTTAACAATGAGTTCCCACTTTGTTGAGGTTAGTTTCTCTTATCTACAGGCCATGCAAGATGAGCTAAGGCCCATAAAGCTGTCAAGCCTCATGGCTGTTCCACCTTTAGTGTCTCAAGGTCCTGTCTCCTGCTCTTATCTCAGGAGGCCCCAGGACATTGTAGAGAATTAGGAAGTATTTAAGGATTGCTCAACTTGCTGCTTTGTCTTTCAAGCAGGACACTGTCCCCTCACTTCATATCTGCTCTCTATTAGCCCTACTTTGAGTTAAACCAGAAAACTTCGTAAGTCCCTTCCCCTGTATGTTCCTCTGTAATTGCACCCACTGTGATCAGTAAGTCAGTAGTGGCTCTTCAAGTCTTTATTGGTATGTGTAAAGTTGTTTTGTCATTTGTTTTTACTACTTTCCTTGTGTTCATGTTCTGTTAGGGAATAATGTTTAGGCAGTTTATGTAGAGAAATAGGTCTGAGGCATGTAAAAATGATGCAAGACTGGAAGGGGATTGTATTGTGGTGTATTTTGCATACATCCTGTTTATGCCAACAAGAGAGAAGTTGAAACTTTGAATCATGAAGCCAACGCAGTGACCTGTACTTATAAGACCAAAAGAAAGCAAGATGGATGTGTGGTATGGCAGGCAGTTGTTTGGGTTGTGTATTTGGCAAAAGTATAAGCCAATAGCTAAGAAGCATGTGCAGTGGTGAGTGAAAGAAGGGAAGGAAAGGAATAGAACAAGTTTAAAGTTTGACTGAAGTAGTCATGAAAGTTCTTGAGGTTTTTTTTTAATAAAGACTACAATTTCCATATTCAAGATAGTACTTCCCTAGTATTGCTCTTCCTTGTAAGCAATTGTAGTTTCTGTGGGTGTGTTATCTGACTGAAAAGAGTCATTCTCTGTGGTGGTGAGTGGGAGTAGTTTTGAAGCCATTCTCTTTGTTATGTTTCCATTGTAAGAAAACGTTTGAGAATTTCTTAAGGTAGAATGTGGGTAATATTTAAATGATCCAGCATAGTTTTTTTTATGTTCTACTATATTTTTTTTCAGTACACTTGTATTATTTTGGGTCCAAAGAAACCCTTATTTTTGCAAGTCAGTCCATTGACTCCTCTCAGCAGGTCTCACAGACAACATGAGAGGCTCTCTTTATATTACTGTGCAGACTTTGGGGGATGGTCGTATGTGTTCTGCCTTCAGGGATAAAGCATTTTGGGATTGTGAAAGACTTAACATGCGGCCTTTGTATTTAGGGGAAGGCTGGAAGGGGAGGTATCAAGGTGAATTGGAGAGGAATAAGCATGGGAAAATAGAGGGATAAGGGGATAAAAGGCCCAGTCACATGTAAAAAAGTTGTTGATCAGCATGCTTGTCTGGCCATGCCCTGTGATTGATCAGTATAGTCTGTCCTGTCTTACTAAACCCCCTATTTTTCCTAGGTGAGGAGGTTCTCTATTTTTCATGCACCTGTGTGTATGGAGGTCTAAATGCCAGCAACTGGAGAAGGATCTATGAAATTATAGGGGCTCATGAGCTTGAGGTCCCAGCAACTGGAGTGCTTTCCAGTTGTGTGGGTGCATGTAACAGTAAACTTCAAGCTAGACTAGCTGGAAAGTAGGATGTTAAGTAAGATTCCCATGCAGTGGGAATTCTTATGCTGCCACTTAAGTCTTTCTGTGCTGATACAATGCACTGCTGTTTACTACAAATACAATAATTTAAGCTTTCATGTTCTGATGCTGTTTGAAGACTAAATTATCTTAATAGAAAGATAAGGCTATTGAGTGTCATCAGATATTTATTTAAAACAGTCTGCTTGATTACAAGTACTTGCATTGTCCACTAAGCTTGCAATTCTATTTTATAAAGTTATTAGATATGAAAAAACTTTTATTGTAAAAAAGTTTTGTTTACAGCTTATGACTTCTGTTATATTCTAAACATTTAGATATGTTAGATGTAATATTTTGAGAAGATACCTAACTTTTTTCTTAGATGCAAAGGTCCATAGTGGTCTCAATACAAGCATATATATGTGCTGTAGGAGGCAGTACTTTATTAATAGTTCTTTAAACTACTCAGAAAAGTAGACTATAATAATAAAGAGACTGATTAGGGCATCAGGCATATAAAGAATAAATTTTGGGTGGTCATGGTTTATCTCTCTTGCAGTGTTTTCTGGAAGTTGTAAAGCTAGTGGGGGGAAAAAAAAGGTATAGAAGGCAGCAAATGTTATTCTTGGAGGTTTCAGATATTACAGCTCTTCTCCAATAATGTGAATTAAGCAATTGCATGTTGCTAAACAAACTAAAGCATTATTGAGATAAATAGAATTATCTGTAGATGTTTTATCTAGATGAGTTACCTGAGAATCTTATAAGCATATTAAAATTGTCATCTCATCCATGACTGCTTTCTGAATTTTTACATAAGGGTGTCCAATTTTTTTGGTCTGTTTTCTCTTTCAAGTGGATAAAGGCTTGATCTTCACTAAAGCTGAGACTGGGAAGTGTTTATCCTGGCTTGTCAGGAAGATAGTTGTATTACATTGTAGGCCTTATATAATGATTTTTTTTGGGGTGTGTGTGTCAAATGCTGTTTAGAGAGCAGGTCCAGCTTTCAAAAGTGCCTAACTAGAGGAGTGTCTGATTCATGTGCTTGGTGTCCCAGAAGTATACTTGAAAAGCTGAAAGCATCTGCAGGTTTGCTTGCAAATCCTTAGAACTCTGTCTTCTTGAATCAGTTTCTGCCAATATTTAACATATACTCTCAATATGCCATAGAGTATTTTGATATTGAACCCATTCTGGTCTACTTCAGTATAAAGGGGTAATGCTTATATTTTAATTTTGTATTCATATTGTATCCTCTCAGTGGCTTGGTTCTTGTGATAATCAACTTGATACCATCAGTATTTTAGTGATTTTGTGGGGTTGGGGCACAGTTCAGTTATCAAGTTAACTTGTTTGAACGTAACCTTGTATTGAATACATTTAAAAATAAATTGCATTCCCTGGGTCTACTATTAATCTGTTAGGACATCCAGCTAGGATTGTAAGAACATAATTTTGGACAACAGACTGTTCTACCTAGAGGGGTAGTGAAACTGTTTTGGTGATACAAAAGGGAAAAATTAAGCACTTGGTGCTTATACTTCAGTTGCAAGATTATTTTTAGTCCTGTAGCATTAATGTTAGTTCTGGTATGGTTGATGTACTCAAGAGGTACTCAACAATTGTTTTGCCTCAGTGTTCAATGGTAATCTCTCTTCCCATATCTCTCAAGCCCCTGAATCTCAAAGCAGGGACAATCACAAGAAAAGATCAAGTTTGAGGAACCTGAGGAACCTGAACATATATAAGTCTATGACACTCGATAAGATGCATCCCAGAATTCTGGGAGAATTGGCCGATGCAGTTGCCAAGCCACTCTCTCCATCGTATTGGAAAAGTCCAGGCAGTCAGGTGGAGTCTCCAGTGACTGGAAAAAAGGGAAACTTCACACTCATTTGTAAAAAGGGGAGAAAGGAAGGACCCTGGGAAGTACCTACCAGTCAGCCTCACCTCTGTGCCTGGGAAGATCATGGAACAGATCCTCCCGAAAGACATGTCAAGGCATATGGAAGGCAGAGAGGTGATTAGAGACAGCCAACATGGCTTCAGCAAGGGCAGATCATACCTGATTAATCTAGTGGCCTTCTATGATGGAGTGACTGTATCAGTGGACAAGGGAAGAGCTACAGATGTCATCTACCAGGACTTCTTCAAGGCCTTTGATACAATCTCCCACAATATTTTTACCTTAAATTGGAGAAATGTGGGTTTGATGTATGGACTGTTAGGTGGATGAGGAGGAACTGACTGGCTGTCTTTGTCCAAAGAGCTCTAGTCAGTGGCCCAGTGTCTAAGTGGAAACCAGTAACAAGTGGTGTCCCTCAAGGATCTGTACTGGGACCAGGGCTATTTAATATTTTTATCAACGACATAGACAGGGAGTTCGAGTGTGCTCTCATCAAGTTTGCAGATGACACTAAGCTGAGTGGTGCAGTTGATTTGCTAGATGATTCCATCCAGTGGGACTTTGACAGGCTTGAGGAATGGGCCCATGGGAACCTCATGAAATTCAACAAGGCCAAGTGCAAGGTCCTGCACCTGGGTTGGGACATTCCCCAATATCAGTACAGGCTGGGTGATGAACGGATTGAGCAGCTCTGCAGAGAAGGAGTTGAGGATGCTGGTTGATGAGAAATTGGACATGAGCCACCAATATGCATTTGCAGTCCAGAAAACCAGTTGTATCCTGGGCTGCATCAAAAGATGCATGGCCAGCAGGTCCGGGGAAGTGATTTCTTCCTTCCCCTTCCTCCTCCTCCTCAAAAAAAAAAAAATAAAAAAAAATCATTGCTGCTTTTCTTTCTTGCAAGATCTGATGTGTGTTAGAAAGTTCAGGAAGGAAAATTATAGATTCATGTTTAAGATGTTTCTGTGGAGAACTGACTGTACCTCTGCCCCATCTCTATTGTAGAGTGTTGGGCAAGTCAAACTTTATTGGGTGCTTATTAATCACTTGTTTCTTGCTTTCTAGATGACTTACAATTTTTAATGTGTAAATTCTGGAATCTGGAGTGTGAAAGTGAAGTGAAACAACTCCTTTTAACATTTATACCCATATATGTTATGATCAGAGCTGAAACTCACTGGCTCAACAGTACTGGACAGTGCTCATATCTTCAGAATAGATCAGACAAGTATCAGATGCTGCAGCAGTTAACTCCACAGAACAAGATCTGGGGATCTGCTTCTACTCTGGGTTGGGGTGGGGGAGAGAAGAATCTCATTTGGTGAACAATAGCTCTTCTGATATTCTGGCCTAGTATAGGCCTGGTTCTCTTCCTTTCTATTTAACTAAAAAAAATCTACCTTGCCATTGGCTGTGGCCTCAGTCCTACCAATTAATTTTTGGAAATGCTTTAGTTTGGTTGCTTTCTTTTTCATACTGCTGTAGGATGATGTTGCATGTTGAAATTCAGTGGTATTCTTGCATGTAATTCCATTAGTCTTTGAGAAGGATTGATGTGCTTAGCACTCCATATGTTAAGAATAAAAGGTTAGATAACTGGTACTCTTCTTCTGGAGAAGAGATGGTTGTTAGGCTAGTTTTGTATGTATGTAGGATACCAAAAGGATTTGGTAATCCTTACTTTGTGTGTTAATGAAGGAAGGACTGGTAATCAAGTTAGGGGCCAGAAGGCTAGATCTTGAACACTTAAGTGGAATCTTACATTAGCAGAACTACTCCCAAACATCGCTTTGCTTCAGTGTCCTGCTAAAACGAAAGGATTTTGGTCTAAATTATTTTTCTAACCTTGACATACTGTTCTGCATCCACAGCTAAATCTTACTGTCCTCATTGAACTTTCTTAGCCAGGAATATTTTCT
Source organism: Todiramphus chloris collaris (assembly GCA_025345505.1). NCBI lineage: Eukaryota > Metazoa > Chordata > Aves > Coraciiformes > Alcedinidae > Todiramphus > Todiramphus chloris. The sequence continues at coordinate 179,339 of JANVCC010009217.1, forward strand.
ACCTGAATACCTCAGGTGCAGGTTTCATGTCGATTTCAAGTAGGTTTTATAGTGATTAGGGTATAATCTTTTCTCCCTTTGGTATTTCTAAAACTTAAATATGCATCCCAAAATATTGCTAAATGTGCAGTGCTTCATAATGTTTCAGTCATAGAGCAAGAAACAATGGAATATTTGTTTCACTGTATGATTCCCCTTGACCATGCATTCTTCATAAGAAAAATAGCTACTGAGTTCTAGTCCTCACTTAGTCTATTGATGAATGAAGTTTGCACTGCTTTTATAGCTTTGGCAGCTTATATTTTGAGCTTTTCACTTGTCACGGTTTAGGGTCAGGGCGGCCCCTTAAACCTATAACAGCCGCTCTCTGTTAACCCCCCTCCCTCCCCAGAGGGGAAGAGAAAGGGAATAAGGGAGAGAGACTTAGCGATTAGAAAAGGAAACTAGAACAGCTTTAATGAAAAGGAAAATAATAATTATAAAAATGGAATATATACAAATATATACAAAACCAGTATGGAACCCAACCCCCCTGATGGTAATTACATCACCGTCATCACTGATGCTGTGCAGGCACCGGGGGAGTCCCAGACTGGGCCCCGCAGCAGACAGGAGCTGTGTTCAGGAGCTGGATTCTGGTACCGGGTTCAGGAACACGCAGATCGGATCGAAGGCAGAACGGACAGAGTCCTCCTTAGATGCTCCGAGGAAGGAACCGAAAAAGGAGCCAAGCCAAGCAAAAGCTGGCAAAGCAGTCCGAGAGGGAAGAGAAGAGCCCAGAGACCCTTCGGGTCCCTCAGCTCTAGACCAAATATGGCGTATATGGGATGGAATACCTCGCTGGTCAGTTTAGAGCTACCCGTCCTGTCTTCTCCTCCCCTCCCTGAAGGTGCAGCCTTTTACTTTCTGCACCCCCCAGTGTGGTACACAGGACCCAGCAGTGGCCTTGGTCTGCATACCAATCCTTGGTAGTAACTCTAAACATAAGGTGTTATCACTGCTAGAAGCAGGCACTGTCTGTGAAAACAGGCTGCTAACTTCAGAAAGTGCAGTTAATTAAAAGAACCGAGCTGAAAAGTAAAATTACTGAACAGAATTAGTTCTGTTTTCACTCAAACCAGCAAATCACTTCAGATGACAATTCATATTTGAGACATCTTTCAGGTGGTTTGAAAATATCCTTCGTATGGCTGCTTTAAGTCATGCCAGTTGAAACAGAATTAGTCACTTAGGTTGGAAAAGACCCTTAAAATCAAGTCCAACAGTAAACCTAACATTACCAAGTACACCACTAAACCATGTCTCTTGGCACCACATCTACATGTCTTTTTAAATATCTCCAGGGATGGGGATTACACTGCTTCCCTGGGCAGCCTGTTCCAATGTTTGACAACCCTTTCAAGTAAAGAAATTTTTCCTAATATCCAACCTAAACCTTTCCTGGCACAACTTGAGGCTGTTTCATCTTGTCCTATTACTTGTTACTTAGGAAAAGAGACTGACCCCCACCTCACTACAACCTCCTTTCAGGGAATTGTAGAGAGCAAAATGGTATCTCCTGAGCCTCCTTTACTCCAGACTAAACAACCCCAGTTCCCTCAGCTGCTCCTAGTAAGACTTTTGCTCTAGACCATTTACCAGCTTCATTGCCCTTCTTTGGACACTCTCCAGCACCTCAATGACCTTCTTGTAGTGAGGTGCCCAAAACTGAACGCAGTATTTGAGGTACAGCCTTACCAGTACTAAGTACTGGGGGATGATCGCTGCCCTAGTTCTGCTGGCCACACTATTTCTGACACAAGCCAGGATGCTGTTGGCCTTCTTGGTCACCTGGGCACACTGCTGGCTCATATTAAGCTGACTGTTGACCAACACCCCCGGGTGCTTTTCTGCCAGGCAGCTTTCCAGCCACTTCTCCCTAAGCCTGTAGCGAGTGTTGCAGGGGGTTGTTGTGCCTTAGTGCAGGACCTGGCACTTGGCCTTGTTGAACCTCATACCTTTGGCCTTGTCACATTGATCTATCCTGTCCGTATCCTGTGCAGAGCCTCCCTACCCTCAAGCAGATCAACACTCCCACCTAAATTGGTGTTGCCAAGGGTGCACCTCATCCAGATCACTAACAAAGATATTAACGAGAAATAGCCCCAGTACTGAGTCCTGGGGAACACAACTTGTGAACTGGCCACCAACTGGATTTAACTCCACCACCACTCTTTGGGCCTAGACATCCAGCCATTTTTTTTATTTAGTGAGGAGTACACCCATCCAAGCCATGAGCAGCCAGTTTCTCCAGGAGAATGCTGTGGGAAACAGTGTCAAAGGCCTTACTAAAGTCCAGGTAGACAACATCCACAGCCTTTCCCTCGTCCACTAAGTGGGTCATCTTGTCACAGAAGGAGATCAGGTTAGTCAAGCAGGACCTGCTTATCATAAACCCATGCTGACTGGGCCTGATTGCCTGGTTGTCCTGTATGTGCTGTGATGGCAATCAAGATCATCTGTTGCAACACTTCCATTTCCCTGTAGGTAATATTTTGGGAGAAAATAAGTTGTTCTAATGTTTCAATTGTACTATATTGATTAGCATAGTTGGTGGGTTTAGCCAAAAGAAACACACACACACCACCACCCCCCCACCCCCCCTCAAACTAGTCCTGACACTGCATCCACAACAGTGAATACATATTGCATCAGCCCTCTGTCGAGGGGTGATTATAACCTGCCAGGATCACTCAAAGGCCCACTGACTCCATTACATCTTTCCCTTTGGCGTATGCAGTACCCTTACATGTAGCTGCATGTAAATAACCCAACCATGTGCATGTGCTTCCTAAATATGAAACTGCTCTAGAAAAGAAAGCATTAGGAAGATCTATCACCACCCTCCAGGATTGTAAATCTTTTGCTGATTTTTTTTTTGGTTTTTTTTCTATAAGAGTAGCCATGGCTGGTACTGTAACTGCGGGGGGTGGGGGTGTGTGTGTGAGTGAGACCCTGTTCAGTTCTCTATAATCTACAGTCATTTTCTAAGTGCTGTACCATGGTCTCAGCAACTTTGGGGGGAACCTAACAAACCTTCATTTCTCCTCCTTTGGCATTTGCCAGGTAGTGCTCTGCCCTGAGGTGTCAGGTGGGGGTGGAGGGTAGGCACAGAGTTGGTGGTGGGGCTGAGGCAGTCATCTTTCCTTTATTCACCACCTGAACAGATGTCCCTGAAAATACAGCCCCCAACTTTCCTCGAGGTATCTGCCAGGGCACCTCCACTATCAGAAGCATCTGTGACTGCTGGTACAAGCAAGGTGAGGCAGGTGTCCCCCCTCAAAAGCTGCTTTCTGATACTCTTTGCCACTGCCATCCCATCCAGACTGAATCCCACAACAAACACGTGAGCTATTGCTGTTCTCAAAATGTTCCCAGGCACATCAGTGTGAACTGATCATCAGTACAGCAGTGAAATCAAAAAACAACCGCTAACAAGCACTAGACTCTTAACATATTGTAAGGCAAGCACAGGAGCCTGATGATTAATAGCTAAACAGCAATAGCTGTTCAACCTAGCACATTCTAATCAATTCTGTCGTTATCTTGAACTCTTTCAGCCCCACATTTGGCACCAAAAAGGACTGTCGTGGTTTAATCCTGTCTGGCAGCTAAGCACCACACACCTACTCACTTTCCCTCTCTGTTTATTAGTAATACACGCTATCAACAATTCTATGCTATCTATCAGCCCATGGCACCTTTACACCCTGCATGATCACCTTTGCATCTTGTAAAGTCCTGATTTCTGTCACAGTTTAGGGTCAGGGCAGCCCCTTAGACCTATAACAGATGCTCTGTGTTAACCCCCCTCCCTCCCCAGAGGGGAAGAGAAAGGGAATAAGGGAGAGAGACTTAGCGATTAGAAAAGGAAACTAGAACAGCTTGAATGAAAATGAAATTAACAATTATAAAAATGGAATATATACAAATCTATACAAAACCAGTATCAAACCCAACCCCCCTGATGGTAATTACATCACCATCACCACTGATGCTGTGCAGGCACTGGGGGAGTCCCAGACTGGGCCCCGCAGCAGATGGGAGCTGTGTTCAGGAGCTGGATTCTGGTACTGGGTTCAGGAACACACCAATCAGGATCGAAGGCAGAATGGACAGAGTCCTCCTTGGGTGCTGGCCAGTGAAGAAATCGGAAACCCTTCCTGACTGTGTTGAGTGGTTTGTTTTTTTTTTTTTGGGTTTTTTTTGGTTTGTTTTTTTTTCCTCAAAACCTGAGATTAATATGGATGCATCCAGTTCAATTTGGTGTTCCGCTATCTTTCAGCATGGGTTGTTTATTTTTAAGGGGCAGAAAGGCAAACTTCTAAAATTTTAATTAACTCAGTGTATAGGTTAAAAAGAACAGAGGTGAACTTATGAGGCTTGCTTTTCTTGACACTTTCCTCTCCTGTTACATTAAAGGATATGAAAGTAGTGTGTTATGTCACCTGCTGTCAGGTTATCAAAATGAAAACATGGTAATATAGAATCATATGAAGAAATGCTAGCTTAGAGAGATACTGAGAGAATTCTCTTTATGTAATTTAATTTTGTTCTCCGGACCTGACATTGCAAGTTAGTAGTGGTGACTTCTGCTAATACTAGTTTATTATCTGATTATAGAAATTATAGTTAGGAAATGATCATTGGGATATTTGCAGTTTTGGGACCTTGTTGATTTTCTTCTACTGATCCTCTTGGAGTCAACGTCAGTCAAGATTGTTTCTATAACATTTTCTGCATTTGCACTGAAGTATGAAAAGCTTACTTAAATTGTTACTGAAAGAGGACTTTGATCAAAATATCATGTGTTCTGCATATTAGTTATTTTTACGAAGGACCTTAATTTACTACTGCAAGTGAAAGAAGTTTTTATGGACCTTGTCAGATGAAAAGATGATAATGCTTCCTTTTTCCCTTATCTAAATTAACAGCAGAGCTGAAATGACACAGAGAAAATTGTAAAAACCTTTAAAACATAATGAAGCCTTTCCCTGAGACAGGCAGTGTCTTTTGCACTTTACAATGCAAAGATTGAACTTCTAAAAGGAAGAAGCTGAAGAGATGATGCAGCATAAAATTAAGATGTATTCTTTTGTACTTCAAAATAGAAGACCCAAATTTCTGCTCCCATATACGTATATATTGTGAAAAATGGTTGTGGCATTCTTCAGAACTGAACTATTGGAAAGTATAAAAATAAACACAAAAGCCAGGGAGGGATGGTGTTATGTGATTGTGGTATGTGTTTTTGTGTGGCTTGTAGGATGGTCTGCTGCAGGCTTTTTCTTTGCTTATTTTTACAAAACTTCCAGATCAACCACTGTACTATTTAACATTGAGAATGTTTTGAACCAAGCTTCTGAACAGGGGAAAAAAGCAAGTAAAAGAACTTATAGCCTAGCTAATTATAATTTTGAGTGCTTGACTGGATTTTATTTTACTTTGAAGTTGACTTTCATTTCAGATGATTGCCTTTTTAAAGATATAAATATGCTTAAAATTGAGTCTTGTGCATCAGCTGCATAAAAACTTCTTGGATTAATTTTTTTTTTTTTTTGGGGGGCGATAGCAACAAATCTGTATCATTAAAACTGTGAAACTACTGTTGTTTTCAAGCAATTTTATTTATTCACAGGTGTCAGCTGTGATGCATGTTTAAAAGGAAACTTTCGAGGTCGCAGATATAAGTGTTTAATTTGCTACGATTACGATTTGTGCGCAACTTGTTATGAAAGTGGTGCGACAACAACAAGGCATACAACTGACCATCCAATGCAGTGCATACTAACAAGAGTAGATTTTGGTAAGTAATAATTTAATTCATGTTAGAGCTCTTTGCAGTAGTTGAAAACTTGTGGGTTTGTTTCATTATTTAGGAACTTTTTTCCCCAAGTAGCATGCTGAAAACTATAGTAAGTTCCTATCTGTAATAAAAAGCTTGTTTTCTCTTTGGTTCTAGCATATGAAATCTGCTTTACTCTTTTGGGTTGTGTTTTGGTACACAGCAAATTATCAGATTATTTTATATATATCTCTGATAAAAATGATTGCTTCTAAATTAACTTCCGATTCAAAAGGTGCAACAAAACTACATGCACACCC
>JANVCC010009217.1:215035-239715 GCA_025345505.1 Todiramphus chloris collaris
AGCACTGCAGGAAGGACTTGGGGGTACTGTTGGATTGTCTTGGTTTGAAAGACAGGTGTCTGCCAAGGGAGGCAGGAGTCCCCCTTGGAATGAAAATGCAACCCCCTCCCCTCTGAATGGTTGTAATTTTGAAATTAAGGGGCTTTCAGGCAAAGATATGAGGAATAGGAATACCAGTTCTTTATTAAATATCTATATAACAAGACAAACAAACAACAATACCTACGGCAGTAACAGCAAACAGCACCAGGAACCCAGTGCCAACCTCTCGGGCGGCTCCCGATGAGCAGGGAGGGCGCGATGGTCTCCCCACCGCTCCAGAGCCAGCTCAGGCCTCACGGGGCAATGGCCGACGAAAAGCCTGTGTCACAAACCCCCCTGGGCAGCTGATCCCGGTGTCCAGCAGGATCCCTGGGAGACAGCAGGGGTAGAAGGAAAAGCAGGAAATGCAGCAGGGACGACCTCTCTCCAAGCTGATCTCGGTGTCCCGCCGGATCAGCAGGGAGAGCAGGAGATGCAGTGGGGATGAGTTCTCTGCACCATGAGGGCAGCTTCTCCTCACCTCGAATGCAGGGAGCAAAACAAGGGCCCTAGGGGCTCCACCCAACCCCCTTTATTCGGCTGGCTGGACCCCTCCCCCTGTGGCCAGGTCCTTTTGTCTCTCTTAAGTACAGCAATTTACCTCCTTGACAAACAAGTATGGAAAAAATCTTTAAGAGAAGAAGGAAAACAGAATAACTCCCCAAAACCCCAACATGGATGAAAAGCTGGGCGTGACCTGGCAATGTGTTCTCGCAGCCCAGAAGGCCAACTGTATCCTGGGCTGCATCAAAAGAAGCATGGCCAGCAGATTGAGAGAGGTGATTCTGCCACTCTGATCTGGTGAGACCTCACCTGCAGTACTGTGTCCAGCTCTGGAGTCCTCAGCACAAGAAAGACATGGACCTGTGGGAGTGGGTCCAGAGGAGGCCCACAAAGATAATCAGAGAGCTGGAACCCCTCTGCTATGAAGAAAGACTGAAAGAGTTGTGATTGTTCAGCATGGATCTTTGTCAGCGACATGGACAGTGGCATTGAGTGCACCCTCAGCAAGTTTGCCGATGACACCAAGCTGTGTGGGGCGGCTGACCCGCTGGAGGGAAGGGATGCCATCCAGAGGGACCTTGACAGGCTGGAGAGGTGGGGCCATGCCAACCTCATGAAGTTCAACAAAGCCAAATGCAAGGTCCTCCATCTGGGTCAGAGCAATCCCAAGCACCAATATAGGCTGGGCAGTGACTGGCTTGAGAGCAGCCATGAAGAAAAGGACCTGGGAGTGCTGGTGGATGAGAAGCTCAACGTGAGCCATCAGTGTGCTCTCGCAGCCCAGAGGGCCAATTGCATCCTGGGCTGCATCAAGAGAAGCGTGGCCAGCAGGTCGAGGGAGGTGATTCTCCCCCTCTACTCCACTCTTGTGAGACCTCACCTGGAGTACTGCGTCCGGTTCTGGAGCCCCTATTACAGGAAGGATATGGATGTGCTGGAATGTGTCCAGAGAAGGGCCACGAGGATGATCAGAGGGCTGGAGCACCTCTCCTATGAGGACAGACTGAGAGAGTTGGGGTTGTTCAGTCTGGAAAAGAGAAGGCTCTGGGGAGACCTTATTGTGGCCTTCCAGTATCTGAAGGGGGCTACGAGAAAGCTGGGGAGGGACTTTTTAGGCTGTGGGGCAGTGATAGGACTGGAGGGAATGGATTAAAACTAGAGACAGGTCGATTCAGATTGGACACTAGGAAGAATTTCTTCACCATGAGGGTGGTGAGACACTGGAACAGGTTGCCCAGAGAGGTGGTGGAAGCCCCATCCTTGGAAGTTTTCAAGACCAGTCTGGATGGGGCTCTGAGCAACCTGATCTAGTGGGAGATGTCCCTGCCCATGGCAGGGGGGTTGGAACTAGATGATCTTTAAGGTCCCTTCCAACCCTGACAATTCTGTGATTCTATGGAGAAGAGAAGGCTCCGGGGAGACCTTCTTGTGGCCTTTCAGTACTTAAGAGGGGCTTATAAGAGATGTGGACAATCTTTTTATCAGGGCCTGTTGCAACACATCGAGGGGTGATGCTTTTAAACAAAAAGGGGAGATTTAGACTCCCCTCTTTTTAGACAAGGAAGAAATTGTTTACACTGAGGGTGATGAGACAATGGCCCAGGTTCCCCAGAGAGGTGCTGGATGCCCCATCCCTGTCAACATTCCAGGTCAGGTTGGATGGGGCTCTGAGCAACCTGATCTAGTTGAAGATGTTCCTGCTCACTGCAGGTGGGGTTGGACTAGATGACCTTTAAGGGTCCCTTCCAATGTAAACCATTCTGTGATTGAGATGAAATTTAACAAGTGGAAATGCTGGATTCTGCACCTGGGATGGAGTAACACCAGGCACAAGTATAAACTGGGAGAAGAATGTCTGGAGAGCAGCCCTACAGAAAGGGATCTGGGGGGGCTGGTCGATAGCAGGCTCAATAGGAGTCAGCAGTGTGCCCTGGCAGCCAAGAGGGCAAACCGCATCCTGGGTCCATCAAACACAGTATAACCAGCAGGTCAAAAGAGGTGATTATCCCTCTGTATTCAGCATTGGTGCAGCCTCACCTGGGGTATTGTGTGCAGTTCTGGGCCCCACAATTTAAGAAGGATGTGAATGTCCTTGAACGCATCCAGAGGAGGGAAACAAAGCTGGCTGCAAGGCATGTCCTGTGAGGAGCAGCTAAGAACACTGGGTTTGTCTAGTTTGGGGAAAAGTAGGGTGAGGGGCATTACTCGTTGCTCTCTACAGCTTCCTGAGGAGAGGAAGTGGAGAGGGAGGTGCTGAGCTCTTCTCCCTGGTATCCAGCGACAGGATGTGTGGGAATGGTTCAAAGCTGTGCCAGGGGAGGTTTAGACTGGACGTTAGGAAGCACTCCTTTACCGAAAGGTTGGTCAAACACTTGGAACAGGCTTCCTAGAGAGGTGGTCGATGCCCCAAGCCTGTCAGTGTTTAAGAGGCATTTGGACAATGCCCTTATTAACATGCTTTAATTTTCTGTCAGCCCTGAATTGGTCAGGCAGTTGGACTAGATGATCATAACTTTTTTAAGGGCATTTTATAAATAAGGAAATCATGTGACTTAGAGGAACATAGAGGAATTTAGTAGATAAGGAAAAAATATTAATGCTGTAGTTAGTCTAAACTTGTTTCAGAGTTGTCAGGTTAGCTCTTCTAGTGAAATAAAAATCATGAAGCAAAGATGTACAAGAAAGTTAAAAGAAAACATAATGAAGGGAAACAGCAGTATAGAACTAAATGAAAAAAAAGATGTAACTGGACAGAGATGTCATTTGCCGTCTACAGAAGTATGAGTGAGAAACATAAGAATAAAGTACACTGGGAGGAAAACAGAATCGTTGGAAGAGACCTCTAGAGATCATCTAGTCAACCCCCTCCCACTGAAGTAGGTTTGCCTAGAGCACATTACCCAGGATTGCATCCACGTGGGTTTTGAAAGTCTCCAGAGGAGGAGACTCCACAATATCCCTGGGCAGCCCATTCCAGTGCTCCGTCACCCTCACAGCAAAGAAGTTTTTCCTCATTTAGATGGAACTTCCCATGTTCCAGCTTGTGCCTGTTGCTGGGCACCACTAAAAAGAGTCCAGCTCCATCTTCCCTGCACCCACCCTTTAGATATTTATAGACATTGATAAGGTATCCTCTCAGTCTTCTCCAGGCTAAATAGTCCCAGTGCTCTCCACCTTTCTTCCAGTCTCCCAATCATCTTTGTTGCCCTCTGCTGCACTATCTCCAGTAGTTCCCTGTCTGTCTTGAACTGGGGCAGAATACAGGGGGAGGATGACTTCCCATGACCTACTGGCCACACTCTTCTTAATGCACTCCAGAATACCATTGGCCTTCTTGGCCACAAGGGCACATTGCATGTATCTAGACTAGCTAGACACGGCCATGGGTGTCATATCCCAGCACTTGTGGGGCAGCATGCTGACATTTTTGAGAACCAGAAGGTCTTCCACCCCCCAAGGGCGAAAAATATATACTCAACCCCCTCTCTGAAATGCTTATACACCAGTGCACGCAGCATGGGGAATAAGCAGGAGGAACTGGAGATCTGTGTTTGATTGCAGGGCTGTGACCTCATTGCAATTACTGAGCCATGGTGGGATAGCTCACATGACTGGAGTGTTGTCGTGGACGGTTATGTACTTTTTAGGAAAGATAGACCAGCAAGGCGAGGTGGTGGAGTCGCTCTTCATGTGCGTGAGCAACTGGAATGCATTGAGCTCTTCCCGGGGGGGGGTGGGGGGGTGGGTGTGTGTGAAGAACGTGTTGAAAACTTATGGGTGAGAATTAAGGGTCATGCAAATATAGGTGAAACTGTTGTGGGTGTCTACTACAGACCACCAAACCAGGAAGATGATGTTGACAAGACCCTCTACAGGCAGCTGTAAGTAGCCTCAAGATCACATGCCCTGGTGATCATGGGTGACTTCAATCACCCTGATATTTGTTGGAAAGGCTACACAGTGAGGCATACTCAGTCCAGAAGGCTCTTGCAATGCATCGATGATAACTTCCTGATGCAGGTGTTGGAAGTGCCAACAAGGAAGGGAGGGCTGCTGCACCTTGTATTAATGAACAAAGAAGGTCTGGTCAGGGATGTGAAGGTTGGGGGCAGCCTTGGCAGTAGTGATCACGACATGGTAGAGTTTAGTATCATACAAGGAAGAAGCAAGGGAATAAGTAAGATTGCGACCCTGGACTTCAGGAGTGCTAACTTTGTCCTTTTCAAAGACCTGCTTGGAGGAATCCCTTGGGCTAAGACTCTAGAAGGTAAGGGGGCCCAAGATGGCTGGATGATATTCAAACATTGCTTCCTTCCATCTCAAGACAGGTACATTCTTTTGAGTAAAAAATCAAGTAGAGGAGGCAGGAGACCAGCATGGATGAACAAGGAGCTGCTGAAAAAACTCAAGTGGAAGAATGAAGTTCATAGCATGTGGAAAAAGGGACTGGTCTCTTGGGAGAATTATAGGAATGCTGTCAGGGTTTGTAGGGATGCAACAAGAAAGGCCAAGGCCCTCTTGGCATTAACTCTGGCAAAGGAAGTAAAAGAGAACAAGAAGGGCTTCTTCAAATACATCAGTAGTAAAAGGAAGACTAGGGAAAAATGTGGGCCCACTACTGAATGATGTGGGAGACCTGGTGACAGAGGATGGGTATACACTGGTTAGATGGATGAGTCTAAAGAGTTGTGGTCAATAGAGTTAAATCCAGTTGGCTTCCAGTCACGAGTGGTGTCCCCCAGGGCTCAGTACTGGGGCCAGTTCTGTTTAACATCTTCGTCAATGATTTGGATGAGGGGATAGAGTGCACCCTTGGTAAATTTGTAGATGACACCAAGCTGGGTGGAAGTGTTGATCTGCTTGAGGGTAGGGAAGCTCTGCAAAGGGATCTAGACAGGCTGGACCGCTGGGCCAAGGCCAATTCCATGAGTTTCAATAAGGCCAAAGGCTGGGTCCTGCACTTGGGCTGCAACAACCCCCAGCAGTGCTCCAGGCTTGGGGAGGAGTGGCTGGAGAGCTACCAGGCAGAGGAGGACCTGGGGGTGTTGATTGACAGCCACCTGACCATGAGCCAGCAGTGTGCCCAGGTGGCCAAGAAGGCCAATGGCATCCTGGCCTGTATCAGGAATAGTGTGGTCAGCAGGAGCAGGGAGGTGATCATTCCTCTGTACTCAGCTTTGGTGAGGCCACACCTCAAATACTGTGTCCAGTTTTGGGCCCCTCTCTACAAGAAGGATGTTGAGGTGCTGGAGAGGGTACAGAGGCGGGCTACAAAGCCTGTAGCGAGGCGGGAGTTGGTCTGTTCTCCCTGGTGACAAGTGACAGAACAAGAGGAAATCGCCTGAAGTTGAACCAGGGGAGGTTCAGGCTGGATATTAGGAAGCATTCCTTTCCATAAAGGGTTGTCAGACATTGGAATGGGCTGCCCAGGGAGGTGGTGGAGTCACCATCCCTGGAGGTGTTTAAGAGCCAGTTTAGATGTTGTGCTTAGGGACATGGTTTAGTGGGTTTTGATAGGGCTAGGAGTAAAGTTGGACTTGATGATCTTGAAGGTCTCTTGCAGATGAAACTAAAAGAAAAGAAAAGAAAAAGGATACAGAGAAGGCAGAGTTACTGAATGCCTCTGCTTCAATCTTCACTGCTAAGACCAGCAGGAATCCCTGACCCTGTGTGGTGGGTTGACCCTGGCACGGCACCAGGTGCCCACCAAGCCCTTCTATCACTCCCCCCAACCCCCGTCAGCACGGCACGCAGGGAGAGAATAAGATGCAAAGAGCCGTGGGTTATGATAGATAAGATGTTATTCTCTACTTCCCGTCTGCAGGCGATGTCGGGCCGAGTCCAGGAAGCAGGGCTCCAGGAACACGTAGCAGCCGCTTGGAGGACAAAGCAGAATGCCCCCCCATCCTCCTCCTGCCCTCTCCCTTTATAGTTGAGCTGACGTTATATGGTATGGAATATCCCACTGGTCAGCTCAGGTTGGCTGTATCCCCTCCCCCATCTTGCCCCCCCATCCTCTGGTGCCGTGTGAGCACTGGCAGTCATAACACGGGTGTGTTATCAACACCCTCCAGCTCCCAGTGCTGCAGCATGAGGGCTGGGTGGGGAAACGCAGCTCAGCCAGACCCACTACAAGCACATTTTTAATGTCCTGTCCTGTTCGGACTGTCCGAAGGGCTACTGCATGTACGATCTCTCGTTTGATCTGTTCAAAGGCCTGTTTTTGTTCAGGACCCCAATTAAATTTGGGGTTTTTTTCGAGTCACTTCATAGAGAGGTTTTACAATCTGACTGTAACCAGGAATGTGCATTCTCCAGAAACCCACAGCACCTAAGGAGGTTTGTGTTTCCTTCTTGTTAGTTGGTGGGGACATTGCTGTTATTCTGTTAACCACATCCATCGGGATCTGGCGACGCCCATCTTGCCATTTGATTCCCAAAAACTGTATCTCTCGTGCAGGTCCCTTGACCTTGCTTCTTTTTATGGCAAATCCAGCATCTAAAAGGATTTCAATTATTCTCTTACCTTTCTCACAAACTTCTTCTGATGTGTTACCCCACACAATGATGTCATCAATGTATTGCAGGTGTTCTGGAGCTCCACCTTTCTCCAGTGCAGTGTGGATCAGTCCATGGCAAATGGTAGGGCTCTGTTTCCACCCCTGAGGCAGTCGATTTCAGGTGTATTGGACACCTCTCCAGGTGAAAGCAAACTGAGGTCTATACTCTGGTGCTACAGGAATGGAGAAAAATGCATTAGCAATGTCAATGGTTGCATACCACTTAGCGGCCTTGGACTCCAGTTCATACTGGAGTTCCAACGTGTCCGGCATGGCAGCACTCATTGCTGGCGTAACCTCATTCAGGCCACGATAGTCCACTGTTCATCTCCATTCCCCATTAGATTTCCGCACCAGCCATATAGGACTGTTAAAGGGTGAGCGAGTTTTGCTAACCACCCCTTGACTCTCTAGTTGATGGATCAGCTTCTGGATAGGAGCTAAAGAGTCTCGGTTGGTGCGATATTGTCGTCGATGCACCGTTCCAGTAGCAATTGGCACCTTTTGATCCTCAGCTCTCATCTTACCCACAGTGGCAGACTCCTCTGAAAGGTTAGGCAGGACAGTCAGCTGTTTCTTGTTCTCAGTCTCTACAGCTGCTGTACCAAAGACCCATCGATACCCTTTTGGGTCCTTATAATGCCCTTTCTTGAGGAAGTCTATGCCAAGGATGCACGGAGCATCTGGACCAGTCGCTATATGGTGCTTTTCCCATTTATTCCCAGTTAGACTCACTTCAGCCTCTGCTACAGTCAGTTCTTGAGATCCTCCTGTTACTCCAGTAATGGTAACAGATTCAGCCCCTTTATGATTCGATGGCAATAGGGTGCACTGGGCACCAGTATCTACAAGGGCTTTATACTTTTGTGGTTCTAACGTGCCAGGCCATTGAATCCACGCAGTCCAATAGACTCTGTTGTCCCTCTCCTCCACCCGGCTGGAGGCAGGGCCCCTCTAATTCCGAGGGTAGTGTCCATAATTGGTAACTGGGTTTGTGTGGTTCACCGGGTTCGCATGGTTTACCTGGTTAACAGGGTATGTGTAGATCACAGGAGTTACACCGTTTACAGGATTTGCACTATTTACAGGATTTGTATTGACTACAGAAATCACATTTTCATTCCCCCTACTCATGTTTTGACCCGAGGCCCACATAGTTGGACTAGAGGACTGCTCATAGCGGACTGGAGCAGCCTCCCTTCTGGAAGAATTCTCTCTTCTCTTTGGTTTACCTTGTGAGTATTCGTGCCTGTAGAGCAGTGGTAGGTTTTCCATCCCATCTGCTCATTTTCTCTCCAAAGGCACGGAGAAGAGACCGCAGGGTACGTCGTGACATGTACTGTTCCTGTTTAGCTGGTCTCGAAGAAGAGCGCATTCTCCTAGTGGCTTCAACACAGGTCCACTCAGGGGATGAATAGGAGCTGCTCTCCCTTCTCTCTATTTTTTCAATCAGTTTTTCAACTGATCTCTTGATTTCCTTAGCCATCTTCTCCAGGGCTGATCCACAGGCCTGTAGAGGACCAGAGACACTGTCTTCATACTGTTGTGCTCTCTTGGCCACTTTTGTCACAGTTGGTACCTCGTCATCTGTTCCCCAGACCAATGTTGACAATGTGTGGGAATATGCTGATGGGGCACTCTGCACAAACTTCTGCAAGATGGGTCGCTGGCATGGGATTGCATCAGGGTTCACTACTCGCCTGTCACCATAAATCACCTGTCGCACAGCTAATTCTCTCAAGTACTTAATACCTTTTTCCATGGTGGTCCAGTTGCTTGTGTGACATTCGATGTCCTTCTTGAAGGGGTACCTGGGTTTTATAGCTGACAAGAGTCTTCTCCAGAGACTGATAGTGTTGCTCTTTCTTGCAAGCTCTTGATCAATGCCTCCATCTCTGTCCAGGGATCCCAACTGCCTGGCTTCTCTGCCATCCAATTTGATGGTGTGGGCACCATTATCCCAGCACCGGAGTAGCCAAGTGGTCAGTGGCTCACCTTCATGATGGCTATAGTCCTTTCTCAGATTTCTCAGCTCCTTCATAGGTAAAGGTTTGGTGGTAACCTCTGTATCTGGTGACTCCCCATCTGATGGGTTTGCTTTAGAAGGACCTGCTCCACTGTCATCTGACCACACTGGGCGATCTGTTTTTGTTAGGTGTTTCTTTCCAGTTGTAGGGGCATCAGGCTTTGCATCTGGTTCTGACTCATACTCGGATTCAGCTTGAGAAGGACCCTCTCCCTGTTCTGTTGCTGGACTTGGCTGTGTTGTTTGTTTTCTTTTCTTCACAGGAGCAGCTTGTACAGGTGCAGATTGGGTGGCAGTGACCACAGTGGCTGTCGGTGCAGCTGCCGGCTTTGCTGCTGGAGTTGGAACAGCTTCAGTGCTTGTTGTGGGAGTTGGAGCATGTGTCACCACGTGTTCTGGTGGCATTCCAAATTCTTTACCTTCTGGCCAATCCATGCACATGGAAGAAAAGGTTATCAATAGTAGCCAACATGAATTCACTAAAGGGAAGGGTCTCGTCTATGACAATAAGTGCTAAGCAATGTCCCTCTCTTTGTCTTGACCCATGGTCTTTTTCGTCTTATTTCCTCCCCATGTCCTGTTGAGGCAGTGGAGAGTGAGAGCAACTTGGTGGCCAGCCAAGGTCAACCTGCACACCTGGTCAGTTAGTATAGTGCTTAGGAGCCTTAAAATGCGGTGAAATTGTGGTGGTTTGACTTTGGGGATGCCAGGTGCCCACCAAGCCACTCTATCACTTCCCCCCCCCCCCTTTCTCTCAGCTGGACCAGGGGGAAGAAAATAAGATGAAAGTTGTGGGCTAAGACAAAGGCAGTTTAATGAAGAAGCAAACCAAGGCCACACACAGAAGCAAAAGAAAACAAGATTTTTTCTCTACTTTCCATCAGCAGGCACTGTCTGCCCCTTTCCGTGAAGCAGGGCTCCAAATATGTAGTGGTTGCCCTGAAGGACAAGAGGATGCCTCCCCCCTCCTTTTCCTAACCTTTATAGTTCAGCTGATGTCATATGGTATGGAATTTCCCTTTGGTCAGTTTGGGTCAACTGTCCCAGTCATGTCCCCTCCCAAGATCTTGTCCACCCCATCCCATTGCAGGGGGAATGTTGAAAAACAGCCTTAGTGCTGTGCAAGCCCTGCCCAGCAGTAGCCACAACATGGGGGTGTTATCAGCACCTTTCCAGCTCTCCATGCAAAGCACAGCACTGGGAGGGCTGCTATGGGGAAAATTAACTCCAGCTCAGTCAGACCCAATACAGAAATATATACTAATGAGTGGTTCCTGTAGGAGCTTTAGTAATGGCCTTGAATTTCCTGAGATTTAGACCAGTGTAGGAACTCATGCGAGACTGTTAGAAATGAAGAAGTACTAGTGACTTCCAGCTTCACCCATGTTTGTGAGCCTAGTTGGCTCGCTTATTCTGTAAGGCAATGCACAATGTAGTATTTCTTCTGAATGAGGAGGGTGAAATTCTGAATGGTGACAGTTGTATTGTTCTTTAGTTCCTAGAGCGATGCTGGGAAAATATGCTTGTTAGGCATAAACATTAAAATGCTGAATGGGTACAAACATTGGCATGTTGTCATAGCAAAGGCATTGCAGTAGATCTGTTTAAAGAATAGAGATGTGCATATCTAGTAGTCTCTGTAGAAATTAAACTTTTTGCTAGAACAGCATATAAGTTCAGAGCAGACTTCCCAGTTTTGGTGTTCCTGAAAAAGTGCAGCTTGTACAGGTGCAGATTGTGTGGGAGTGGCCACAGTAGCTGTTGTTGTAGCTGCCGGCTTTGCTGCTGCAGTTGGAACAGCTGCAGTGCTTGTTGTGGTAGTTGGAGTAGCTGTAGCTGCAGCAGTCATTTGTGGGGCCTGTGGAGACCGAGTAGCTGTGGTGCTTGGGTTTGAAGCTGACACAGCAGCAAGTCTTGTGGGGCAAAACTGCAAAGCCTGAACAGTTGCGGCACATTTCCTGCATATCACAGAACCTTGTGAAGTCTGGATAACTACAGAGCGTATCACGGAACCTTGCAGGGAAGTGGCACGCGCTCTATGCTTTTTGGTGGCTGCCCGACCTGTATTACTGCACTGATGACTAATCTGACACCACACAGTGAAGATATGAGAAAATAATAACAGTAATATGATATTTTGGTAATAACCATGTCCACAATCCTCACAACTAGTGGAGTTCTAAAATGCAGGGGAGTCAGATTAGCATAGTGGGGAGCAGTATAACTTCCCGAGATGAAACCAAAAGTATTCCTAGTAATGAAATCCACTATGTAATTCCAGTAGTACAGAGACACACTCGCTGCCCAATTCAGTGCAATGTAAATCAGAGAAAAACACCACAGGAAAGCAGAGGCTTTCGCCCAGCACCCAAACCCGAGAGCTTTCAGATAAACAGTGAGAACAAGCAAACAGTAACATAACTCGTATGGCATGTAAGGGCAGAGTATGGCATTTAACTCTGAAAGAAATGCTAAAAGGACACGAACAGACATTGCTCTCAGAAATGATATCATTTAAGCAGTCTGTTTTAGTTTCCAATTCTTAAAGACACTCAGGAAAAAAGTGATACTCTCTGAAGCGAGTGAACTGGAATTTGAACTATTTGGGCAATCTATCAGAGCTCTGAGCCCCACGTTGGGCACCAATAAACCTGTCACGGTTTAGGGTCAGGGCAGCCCCTTAGACCTGTAACAGACGCTCTCTGTTAACCCCCCTCCCTCCCCAGAGGGGAAGAGAAAGGGAATAAGGGAGAGAGACTTAGTGATTAGAAAAGGAAACTAGAACAGCTTTCATGAAAATTAAATTAATAATTATAAAAATGGAATATATACAAATATATACAAAACCAGTATGGAACCCATCTCCCCTGATGGTAATTACATCACCGTCACCACTGATGCTGTGGAGCAGGCACCGGGAAGTCCCAGACTGGGCCCCGCAGCAATTATAGTGGTAGCTGGCAGAAAACTTCATTCACGTGTACACAGGGCTTGCCAGTAGCTGGCATTTAGTCTTTTCAGCACACATACACATGGAATAGAAAGTGAGATTACACAGATTTTTAAGATTTAATAAGAAGATAAAAGAAGATAGGATAGAATGAAGTGATCAAGCTCAGGGCTCAGTCAGACAAGCGTACTGATAAACTCTTGTTTTACATGTGACCAGCCCCTTTTATACTTCTAACTACCCTCCCTTTTGTTCTTCCCTGCTCTCTCTTCCCCCTGCATTTTTCTTTATTGGTTTGTATCGTGCTATCTTACCCCTCCCAATCTGGTGTCTGGGGTCTTCTTAGTTTACATTATTATCAGTTGCAAAGTCCAGGTTGATCTCCCTAGAAATGTAGTTAAGACCTAACATACTGTGTGGAAGTTTCTCCTTTCTGTTTTATTAATTTGTGATCCATCAAACTTTAAGGCTGACTTGCAAAACTGTTGAAAAGGTCTTTTAAGGCACACTTCTTTCAGGTGGATATAAAGTTATTGAGAGGAAAAATAAAAATGATAAATGAAGGTTGCTATGGCAGTAAGTGTCCCTAGACTTTTTAAAAAAATGTGTGTTTAGGCTTAAGGAAAAAATAAAACTATAATGCTATCTTCTGAAAGACTTGTTAGGAATAAGGAGTTTCTTTCCTCTGCCAAATCTCTATTTGCAAGTTACCTCAGTGTTGATACTTTAATGAATATTCACATCTGTTTTCATTCTCCTTCCCACACTTCTCTGGTGAGATGAATGAGAAGTTGCTTTGGGATTCAAAGAGCAGTAAATGAACTTGATAATGTTATACACAGGTATGTACAAGCAGTAATCCTGTGTAACCAGACCTACTGTCTGTGCTGGAATTGACGTATAAAGACAAGTTTGAAAGCCAAAGATAGGATTTGCATATTTTACTTTTTGATTTCAATGGTATTATTAAATTACAAGGAAAAGTGAGTCTTAAGATAGTAAAATTAACAGCTGCATTTGAACACATTTACTGTTTTAAAGTGGTGACTGTTTAGATATAGGATTAGAATGGGAAGTATATTTAAAGTATAAGAATCCTTGTCAAGTGATCAACTCTGAATATGTGGTTTATGATTTGTGTAAAGTTGATTGTGTTTGGGTTTCTTTCTCACTTTGTTGTTTCAGATCTGTCCAATATGTGCAGCATTACCTGGAGGGGATCCTAATCATGTCACAGATGACTTTGCAGCTCACCTTACCCTGGAACACAGAGCTCCTAGAGATTTAATATCCTTTCTTAAGTTGAGGGAAAATGGATAGACTGTTCCTTTATGATAGCTGTAGCTACTTGTTTTGACTTCTGTAGTCAAGTGGCTACATCAGTTTTGCTTATTTTTTTCACAATTGGCCCTTAGTTATAGGGGATCTGTACGACTGAATTTTTTTATATGTGTGTGTATATATATCTATCAGATTGTAAATGGGCTTTAGGTGTAGCTTGACAATGTGGTGGGTGTGTGTTTCTGTTTTATTCCTGATAGCAAAACCTTTTAAAGGTGTTTTTGACACCCATCTGCTTCTTTCTGCACTGCAGCTTTTACCTTCTTGGTCATTAGTTCTGATGACATTTTGTGTATGGGAAAGCAGCAATCCAGATGCAATAGTGTATTATAGATAATTGCAAGACTGAAAGCAGTAAATTTCACCAAAAGCAAATGTATCAGAGAATGCTTTGAACTTTGAAATTGAGTGATTGTGTTTGATTTAGTTTTATCACTGTCTTTCAATAGGGTGGTTTCAGCCTGTTATTGGCTTTTTAAAAGATTTATCTAGAAGAGCTATCAGGAGACTTCCTATGGATTAGGGCTGTCTTTCATTTATCTGCAGATTGTAGTGATATAACTACTCTCAATGACTGAAGAGCTCAAACTGTCAGTTTCTTTGCACTTTAACTACAATTTTCTTTTGTGTTACTTGGTCTTGGAATAATAATGTGGTTTTTTTTTTTTTTTTGCTGTACAAATACCTACAACATAATTTCAGAAGGTACTCTTACTTCACGGAAGTATAGGCCATCATGAAAAACTCTTGTTCTTGTGACCTCTATAAATTATCTTTCTGTATCATTTAAAAAAAAAAAAAAAAAACACTTTTTAAAAAATTTTATTATTTTTTTTTTTTTTAATTCTTCTTAAAAAAAAAAAGCCTAACAACTTAAGAGGCTCATTGTATCTTATATATATTCATTATATATAATATAATATAAATGTTCTTATATTAATTATATCTATGTGTATTTAAATTGTCAGTCCTAATTACACAGTGAAGTTAACTTCCTACTGAAGTGGATGAGGTGTTGGATTAGAATTCACGCTTCTGTAGCTTTTCCTCCCCTTCCAACATCAGTGATGTCAGATAACTTTTAACTGGGAAATGTGTGTTTATTGCTAGCTACATAACATCGAGAGAAATTAGAATAACCTTTTCAGTTACTAAGTAAGTCATCACAAAACTAGTGGGGAAGACCTTTATAAATTGGACTGTGTTATAAATAATTATAGAAAATACATGTGAAAGTTTCTGTACGATGTTGTTTTAGCAATCAGTGTTACCAAGTCCACGAAACTTGATAGGGAATTTTTTTCTGGACTAGCTGTTCCATGTTGGGTGCTATTTCATGTCTTCTGACAGCTAAGATTAAAAGGAAGAAAAAAGGGAAGAGATTTTCCCCCACCCAGTTGCTAGAAGTTTAGGAAAGGATATTCTGTTCTGTGGAGCAGTTAGAAAGGTTTTTTAAGCTGTTTTAAATGTCTGCACATGTTTCTTGTGAAGAATCCTGTGAAGACACTGCAAGATATCACCTTTATACTTGGAGACTCTGGACATCTCTTTAAATTTCTTATTTTCTTTCTTTCTTAAACTATTTTCAAGTTTGATCCAGAAGGCAGGAAATCCATCCTGACATTTTTTAGACATGATAAAAAGCCTGGTAAAGATGAATTTGATGCAAGCAGCCTGAGTGCCTTGGGTTCAGATCTATAGGTCAGACTGGCACCATAGTTATGACTGCATAACTCTTATAAAGTTGAATCATGTTTCTGTTAATGTGGAAATAGTTGTTGCCTGATTATTCCACCTAGTAAAATGTTCTTGATGTTTAATACTTGATAGCGAAAGACTTTTCTTAACTGCTTGGTTATGATGAATCTAGTGGTGTTCGGCACGTACGTAGAATGTTTCATCCAGGCCGGGGTTTGGGAGGCCCCCGTGCACGTAGATCAAACATGCACTTTACTAGCAGTTCCACTGGTGGGCTTTCATCTTCTCAGAGTTCATATTCTCCAAGCAATAGAGAAACCATGGATCCTATAGCTGGTAAGAGCTGTAACCATTGATTTTATCTCAGAGTCCTTAAATAGACTTTGAAACAAAATCCAAGATTATAATAGTTGTCTTGTATTTCTGTGCTTTGGAAAAAAAAATATATATATGCTTCCCAATGTCATGATTGATGGGTGTTTACTGATGAAAAGTATCTTCAATTGGATTGTCTACAGGGATTGAACCTGGAACTCCTGAAATTAAAAATACTGCCCCTTTAGCTTTTAAATTTAGAGATTTCTAGGCTCATTCCCATGACTGACCTGTCCACGGGTGGCATCAAAGAATGGTTGAGGTTGGAAGGGACCTTTCAAGATCATCTAGTCCAACCTTCACCCCTCCCCCCCAAGCAGACACCTAGAGCAGATTTCCCAGGACCATGTCCAATCAGGTTTTGAATATCTCCACAGATGGACTCCACAACCTCTCTGGGCAACCTGTTACAGTATTTGATCACCCTCACAGTAAAAAGTGTTTTCTTGTGTTCAGATAGATTTAATTTGTTTTAATTTGTGCCCATTGCCTCTTACCCTGTCAGTGGGCAGTACAGAGAAGAGTCTTGGCTCCCTTTTCTTCATTCCCTCCCATCAGGTATTTATATATACACTGATAAGATTCTTCCCCCTTGAGCCATCTCTCTTCCAAGCTGAAGAGTCCAAGTCTCTTCAGATGATATTTAATGTATGTATTTTTAAATGTAATTGTTTCTAAGCACCATTACCTACTTCAGTGCATGTAGCTTTAATTTTCCATGTGCATAGGGGTGTTAGAGACAAATCTTAATTTTCTTAGCACAAACCAAGTGCTGTACTTGAGTTCATCAAGACAAAAGCGGTTCAATTGGAATACTAGTGACAGGAGGAGATGCGCCAGGGGAGGTTTCGGTTGGATATCAGGAAGCACTTCCTGACAGAGAGGGTGATCAGACATTGGAATGGACTGCCCAGGGAGGCGGTGGAGTCACCGTCCCTGGATGTGTTTAAAGAAAGGCTGGATGTGGCACTTAGTGCCATGGTCTAGCCGATGTGGCGGTGTTGGGTCATAGGCTGGACTTGATGAACTCAGAGGTCTTTTCCAGCCTCAGTGATTCTGTGATTATTGATAGACATTTAAAATGTGCTCAGATTACAGTTTGGATGACAGGCATGCTGATTTTTAGGAGGTCTTTTAACTCTCTTAAAATTCTTAAATGACTGTATTTTAATAAGCATTTTATATAGAGCTGAGCGACAGCCCTGCCTTAAGGCTGTGCAAGAGGGAAGATAAGCCTGACTTCAACCTTGAGATGATTGACACAAGAAACTCACAAGATGAAGGAGACTGGACCCTTGTCTACACTTGGGACAGAAGGAAGAACCTTCCCCTGAAGTGCCTCAAAGTAACAGAAATGATGCTCTGGGGTTGGATAATGAAAAGCACATGAGTAACAGACTGTCGTAGTTTAGACACAGATGTGACCTAAGCACCCCATGGCTGCTCAGTCACTTCCCACCCTCCCTTCCCCCCAAATAGGAAGGAGAATAGTGAGAAAAAGGCAAAACCCCATGGGTTGAGATAAGGAGAATTTAATAGAACAATGCAAGAGGAGAAGAAAAAACAGGGATAGTAATGAAACAATACACAAAATGAGCACTATAAAAACAAGCCCAATGAATAGCGCTGCTCTGAGACAATCCCTACAGCCCCACCAGAGCCCACACTTTGCCCACACCACCCCCCACCTTTATATGTCAATATGGTATTGAATAACTCATTGGCTGGTTCAGTTGTCTATCCTGGCTGTGGCCCCCTCCCAGCTCCTGGTGAAAATTAACCCTATCCTAGCTGAACACAGGACACAGACAAGATCCAGGAAAAAGACGAACATGCAAAGCTGATCCAACCATTCACCCACATTAGAAACGGTGCCACCAGAAAAGAGTGTAAAGTATTAGGAAATGGAGACTCCTTACTGAGAGGCACTAAAGCACCCATTTGCTGTCCAGACAATTTCTCTAGAGAATTTTTCTTCCTACCAGGAGCTCATATTAATGATGTCACTAAGAGGCTGCCAAGCCTAATGAACCCTACAGATTATCATCTGTTCCTACTATCCCATGTAGGGTACAATGATACTGTGACAAGGCAACTTAGAACCATCAAAAGAGACTGTATGTCCCTCTGAGCAACGTTAAAAGGATCTGGAGCACAAGTGGTGTTCTCCTCTATCCTCCCAGAGGAAGAGGTTCAGGAAGGAGAAGACAAATTGAACCGGTGAATGCCTGGCTAGTGCCATATTCAAGGTTTTGGCTTCTGTGATCATGGATCTGCCTTTAAGAAGCTGGGTCTGTTGAGAGCTGATGGGATCCACCTGACCAAGTGGGGCAAGAGAGTCTTCACCAACAAGCTGGCCAGACTTATAAGGAGGGCTTTAAACAAGATTTAGTGTGGGAAGGGTATGGAGTTTTGAGCACCAGACAAGAGCCAGGTTTTTCTGATGTATTGGGAACCAACAGGGAAATGCCTGTGAAAAGCCCCAAAGGAATTAGGGCATGTTCCTCTAAAAAGGTGACAAGGCTGGATAGCCCAGTTGAAGTGATTCTATACCAATGCACATAGCATGGGTAACAAAGAGCAGAAGCTGGAAGCCACTATGATATAATAGCTATAGATGCCATAGATGTGGTGCTGAGAGATATGGTTTAGTGGTGACCTGGCAGTTCTTGGTTAATGGTTGGGATTGATGATCTGAAAGGTGTCTTCCAACCAAAATGATTCTGTGATTCTATCACTGAAACATGGTGGAAAAAATTGCACAACTGGAGCACTAAAACTGATATAAACTGTTCAGAAAGGGACAGGCAAGGAAGGAGTCGGGGGATTCTCCTCTATGTAAGAAAAGTAAGGGGAGGAAGCATCAGGCTCACAGGTTCTGATCCTGCTGGGGGACTTCAGTCACCCTGACATCTACTGGAAAATTTGGATAACTTTTTAATCCAGATGATAGAAATTCAGACCAGAGGAGAAACATTTCTAGACCTGTTGCTTACCAACACAGATGAACTAATTGGAGAGATCAAGATTGGTGACAGCCTGGCGTGCAGCGATCATGCCCTGGGTGGGTTTCACAGTCTTGAGGGATATGGGTCAGGTGAAGAGTAGAGTCAGGGCCCTGAATTTTAGGAGAACAAACTTTCAGTTATTTAAAGAATTAGTGGATGTAACCTCCTGGGAAACTGCCTTCAGGGACAAAGGAGCTGAACAGAGCTGTCAGCTATTTAAGGACACTTTTCTTAGAGTGCAAGTGCTCTCAATTCCCATGTGCAAGAAATTGGTCAAGGAAGGTAGGAGACCGGCATGGTTGAGTAAGGACCACCTGGTCAAACTAAAGTGTAAGAAGGAAATGCACAGGCAGTGGAGGCAGGGACATGTATCCTGGGAAGGATATAGGGACGCTGCCTGGATGTGTAGGGATGGGGCTGGGAAAGCTAAGGCTCAGCTGGAGCTGAATTTGGCAAGGGATGCAGAGAATAATAAGATGGGCTTCTACAGGTACATTGGCCAGAAAAGGAAGATTAAAGAAAATGTATCCACCTTGATAAATAAGACATGAGAACTAGTGACAACTGACATGGAGAAGGCTGAGGTGCTCAACACTATTTTCCTTGGTTTTCAATGGTGATCTCTCTTCCCACATCTCAAGCCCCTGAACCTCAGGGCAGGGACTAGGGGAGCAAAGTCCCTCCCACTGTAATTGAAGATAAGGTTCAACACCACCTGAGAAACCTGAACATATATAAGTCCATGACACTCGACAAGATGCATCCCAGAATTCTGGGAGAATTGGCCGATGCAGTTGCCAAGCCACTCTCTCCATCATATTTGAAAAGTCCAGGCAGTCAGGTGGAGTCTCCAGTGACTGGAAAAAAGGGAAACTTCACACTCATTTGTAAAAAGGGGAGAAAGGAAGGACCCTGGGAAGTACCTACCAGTCAGCCTCACCTCTGTGCCTGGGAAGATCATGGAACAGATCCTCCCGAAAGACATGTCAAGGCATATGGAAGGCAGAGAGGTGATTAGAGACAGCCAACATGGCTTCAGCAAGGGCAGATCATATCTGATTAATCTAGTGGCCTTCTATGATGGAGTGACTGTATCAGTGGACAAGGGAAGAGCTACAGACGTCATCTACCGGGACATTCTTACCTCTAAATTGGAAAGATGTTGGTTTGCTGGATGGACTGTTAGGTGGATATTTAACTGACTGGGTGGCTGTGTCCAAAGAATTTCAGTTAATGGCTCAATGTCCATGTGTAAACCAGTAACAAGTGGTGTCCCTCAAGGGTCTGTACTGGGACCAGGGCTATTTAATATTTTTATCAACGACATAGTGGGTTCGAGTGTGCTCTCATCAAGTTTGCAGATGACACCAAGCTGAGTGGTGCAGTTGATTTGCTAGAGGGAAGGGCTGGCATCCAGAGGGACCTTGACAGGCTTGAGGAGCACGGGCCCATGGGAACCTCAAGGAGTTTAACAAGGCCAAGTACAAGGGCCTGTATCCACCTCTGGGGTCCCCAGCACAAAAAGACATGGACCTGTTGGAGCGAGTCTAGAGGAGGGACACAAAAAAGATCAGAGGGCTGGACCACCTCTCCTATGAAGAAAGATTGAGAGAGTTGGGGTTGTTCAGCCTGGAGAAGAGAAGACTCCAGGGACATCTTATTGTGTCCTTATGAAAAAGACAAAGAGAGACCTTTTTATCAGGGCTTGTAGTGACAGGGCAAGGGGCAACAGTTTTAAATTGAAAGAGGGTGAGTTTAGATTGGACATGAGGAAGACAGTTTTTTATGATGAGGGTGGTGAGACACTGGAATAGGTTGCCCAGAGAATTTGTGGATGCCCCCTCCCTGGAAGTGTTCAAGGCCAGGTTGGATGGAGCTTTGTAAAACCTGATCTAGTGAGAGATGTCCCTACCCAAGGTAGGAGGGGTTGGACTAGATGATCTTTGAAGGTCACTTCCAACCCAAACCATTCTTTGATCTCTGTCATATTTTGGTCAGGTTTAGGAGAATTTTCAAGGGGAAGATGTCTCATTTTTTAACTTTCAACAATCATGCAGGCATGTTTTTAGGATTTACAGATATAACCTGTAAGTATTTTTTCAGCTTTGTGAATTTCTAGAATAAGCTCTCTGTAAAGAGGTAAAAATAAAAATTAACCAAGAAGTTGATTTTTAAAAGGGTTAGAATTTGACCTAATGTAAAATCTTAAGACATCAATCTTACTCTCGTGTAGTGAAAGATGGTAAGTGTCAGGGAAATTTCAGAACTTCCTGCACTTAGTAAGTTCCTGCTATTATCTGCCTTTGCTTCAGATCCTGGAAGGATATGAATGCTCCATTATGTCCATGTGTCTGTTGTCTTGGGGAGCCTAAAACTGGACACAGAACTCTGAATGTGGCTTTGCCAGTGCCAAATAGAGGGAAAGAATCACTTCCCAGGACCTGCTGGATGCACTCTTACTGCTAAAAGTATCCCAGCAAAAGAGGATGAAAATTTTTCTGTCATCTTAATGAGTTAAGTTAGCTTGTGGGTCTGTAAAGCACTAGAGTTGGTTCAAGAAGGGAGGATGTTTGTGTCCTGGAGTGCAAGACTTCCTCTTACCATTACAGTGGGTGTTAGTTCAGCTGAGATAAATGAGAGGTGTGGCTGCCTTGATTTGTTTCAGTCTCACAAGGTCCATTTAGGAACATGTGTAATAAAATGGTATTCCTTTGAGTCTTGTCCCTTTTTTTTTTTTGGTGGAAGTAATGTTTTTTGCATTCAGAAAATGTAGTGCATCCTGGTTGGGTGTTTGTGCCATGCCAAGCCTGTGTCTCAAATTCACATCTGCTACCAGTGTTCTGTTAAGCTGTACTCAAAGTGATAAATACATCTATCTTACCTGACAGTGTTATAAGTTTTCCTTTTTATTGGGGTAGCAATTAGTGCATACTACCAGAAGTTAGAACTTGTGCATGTAACAGACCTATAAATATTTTTTTTTCCTCCTTGTGGTGGTTATTATTGGTAGTTAATCTTGATACGATTAGCTATGCTGATTAAAAGTGACTTGAACATTTACTGTTAGCATTCCTAAGTGTTCCTGATGCAAAGAGACACATTCTGCTTTATTCTCCTAAGAAAAGCTTAGTTTTAAAGGATTATATCTTGAAAATAAGATGGAAGGACTTTTTTATGACCTGTAATAACAATTTGCAGCTTTAATGACGGTTGGATGGATAGGAAAAAAAAAAAATCTACTTATTCTGCCCCCCTTTCATCAAACACAACAAAGTAGTACTCACAACTTTATGTGGAATATAGTCTGTAGTAAATTACTGAGCAATAGCTTACTATTAACGTTTATTTGGGGAAATGCTCAGCATGGACAAAATTTGTCAGTCTTGAACTTTGGAGAAAAGGAATCCAGGCTAGACTTATTTATTTTTTTATTGTTAGAATTTCTTTTTTCCCAGCAGAGGTCAAAAGTCTCACAAAAAAAGCTCTGCTATGGTCAAATATTTTTCATATAATACAATATTTGAAAAACCTTTTGGTATTTTCTAAAAATGTCTGAAATGATACTGTAATATTTGTCTTTTCTGCAGCACAGCATCTCTCTGGAATATGCACTGAAGGTGCATGGGGGCATATAAATCTACCAACTGAATTCAGAATTTAAGTGGTTTCTTAGTCAATAACTATTTTGACTTGAAGATAAAATTTTAGAAAATTGTTTCACAGGATACTGCTTATATGATATTCCCCATAGGTTGACTCTTACTGTTTTAAAAAGCTTTAACCTTTGACTCTCTTATTTGTGCACAGTTCTTTAGATGATTCTTAATCTTCCTTACCCCACGGGCTTTG
The DNA here is from genome assembly GCA_025345505.1 of Todiramphus chloris collaris. Classification (NCBI taxonomy): domain Eukaryota; kingdom Metazoa; phylum Chordata; class Aves; order Coraciiformes; family Alcedinidae; genus Todiramphus; species Todiramphus chloris. The sequence continues at coordinate 237,428 of JANVCC010009217.1, forward strand.
AGATATGGGATGCTTGTAATGGATAGCCCATGAAGCTTTTCAAATCAGTATGATTTGTTCATTAATTTCTTTGATGAAAGGGTTTGGCAAAGGAACTGATATATTGCTATTCAGAAAATATTTATGCTGTTGTGTGATATGTATTTAAGCAGATTTCACTGTAGAAACTTCTCTCTTTTCTGGCAGAGCTTTTATCTCAGTTATCAGGCGTGAGACGTTCTGCAGGGCAGCTCAATTCTTCTGGCCCTTCTGCTTCTCAGTTACAGCAGCTGCAGATGCAACTACAGTTGGAGCGACAGCATGCACAAGCAGCAAGACAACAACTGGAGACTGCACGCAATGCAACTAGGCGCACTAACACAAGCAGCATTCCCACCACTCTTACACAATCTATAGCAGCAACCAATACATCTAACACAGAAAACAATCAGCAGACTATACAGAATTCCCAGTTTCTTCTTACAAGGTAACTTGTTCTGTGGTCTTAACTCTTCTGTGATTTTTGTTTTCCTTGGTCCTGTTATGGACATAGAGTTTAGTGAAACTACTGCCAGATCCCTAATGAAGTTTGTAGTTGACATACTATGCTTTTGTTTACATTTGTAACATTTCCTTTTCAACCCTGCTGTATGTTTGTTCCTGGGCAATGAATAACTATTACTTGCTGTTTCTTAACTTGAAGAGAAACATAAGGGATATTACTTTGGTAAACCATGCTTGTTTACCCTACTACTTCTGATAAAACAAGAGCCTTTATGATAATATGTTTTAAACTTTTATGGTGATAACCTGAGGGGACAGAACTTAAAAGGTACTTTTATTTCATAGAAAATGAATCTTTAATGAAGGTTGAAGGCTAAATATAGGTTCATATATAAAATATTTTGGATGAAAAAAACCCCAAATAAGGAATGTGCTATTAATAAACAGAATACATATCTGTTTCAGAAAGTATAGTTAAATCCTAGAGTTCTATAGAATAGTTCAGTTGGAAGTGATCTACAACAATCAACTAGTCCATTCTGCTATAGAAGAGTTGCCCACTCTCATTCCAGCTCTTTTAGTAAGTTTAGAATATTGGTTTTCTGGATTCAGGGGAGGGGGTGTGTTTTTCAATTACATGTTGAGAAAGAGCACAGGCATTTAAACAGTTTCTGTGTCTAGAAACCTGGGTTGGGACAAGTTATTGCTGCCATGCTGATTTTTATCAAAACTTGTGATAATATCTCAATCCAAAACTTTTTCAAAATAATAACTCTAATGAAAGTATCTGCAAATGCCAGTCACTGATCTCGTGAGCTAGGGTAGAACTGGAGCAAGCAATTTCCTTGCTTCTATTAGGTGATGGTGCATGCACTGATAAGTGAAGTGAATGGTACTGTGCTTTGGGAATCTCTGGGCATTATGTGTGTAGTAATGTATTTTGTGTCATGCTTGCATTAGAAGTTGTCCTGGGGTCAAAATGAGCACTTAAGGGGTGACTAGAGAATTTTAGCGCCTCTTAAAACCCCTCTGAAGGGAAAGAAACTTCAGAAATAGCTACTTTTTTCCTTCAGCCTTAGAATCTAATTCTATGAAGTTTTTTGAAGTATCGAGGAACAAGTTTGTTAAACGTCTGTATTCTTGCATCAGGAGTGGCAGGTGTTGTCAGATCTGTACATGTTAAAAGAAGTGCAGCAGTACCTAGGTTGTTTCTCAAAGGAATGGCTTTCAAATGTTATTCAGCATGTGTCAGTCCAGCTGTTTAGGCAATTAGTGAAAGCCCATTTTGTTGACGATACTAAGCCTGTCCTCAATCTTTCTGTGATGCTATTCAGGTTGAATGATCCTAAGATGACAGAAGCAGAGCGTCAGTCAAAGGAAAATGAACAGGCAGACCGCAGCTTGTTTGTTCAAGAGCTTCTACTATCCACCTTGATGCAAGAAGAAAGTTCCTCCTCAGATGAGGATGAAAGGGGAGAGATTGCCGATTTTGGTGCTATGGGCTGTGTAGATATTATGCCTCTAGATGTTGCTTTAGAAAACCTAAACTTAAAAGAGAATAATAAAGGAAATGAGCCTCCTCTTTGATGGCATCCCACTTTGCAGACAATGTCCTCTGTGCTGTATTTGCCAATGAACGTGGACAACAACTATCTTGGGTTTGTTTTGGTGATTGTAATTTCAGGTCTGTCACTCTTGTTACATTGTGTACATTCAAAGGAAGAGAGAAAAGATATATATGATAATCATTTCCACTTAACCAATTTTTACTTTTAGCAGGTAAATATAGGTTGCAGTGCGGAGAA
>JANVCC010009217.1:239815-262358 GCA_025345505.1 Todiramphus chloris collaris
TTAACTACTGCATGATTTTTTTTTTTCAGTGTGCATGAGTTTTAGTGACCTTGTCGTTTAAAAAAATTAAGTACAAGGAGAAAACTATAAAACCTCAAAGCTTTGCCAATATTCAAAGGTAATGTGAACAAAAAAACCAAAAAGATTTGTCCTGGTTTGAGTGAGAACAGAACTAATTCTGTTCAGTGATTTTACTTTTCAGCTCAGTTCTTCTAACTCACTGCACTGTCTGAAGTCAGCAGCCTGTTCTCACAGACAGTGTCTGCTTCTGGCAGTGATAACACCCCATGGTTAGAGTTACTACCAAGGGTTGGGGTGCAGACCAAGGCCACTGCTGGGTCTTGTGTACCACATTGGGGGGTGCAGAAAGTGAAAGGAAACACCTGGGGGGAGGAGTGGACAGGACAGGTGATCCTGAACTGACCAACAAGGTATTCCATCCCATACACGTCATATTTGGCATAAAGCTGAGGGATCAGGAGGGTCTCGCTCCTCTCTTTGCCCTCTTGGACTACTTTGCCAGCTTTGCTTGTCTTGGTTCAGGTCCTCTTCCGTTTCCTTCCTTGGAGCACCCAAGGAGGACTCTGTCCGTTATGCCTTCGATCCCAGTCAGTGTGTTCCTGAACATGGTACCAGAATCCAGCTCCTGAACACAGCTCCTGTCTGCTGCTGGGCCCAGTCTGGGACTCTCCCAGTGCCTGCTCCACAGCATCAGTGGTGACAGTGATGGAATTACCATTTGGTGTTTGATACCGGTTTTGTATATATTTGCATATATTCTATTTTTATTATTATTATTTTCATTAAATCTGTTCTCATTTCCTTTTCTAATTGCTAAGTCTCTCTCCCTTATTCCCTTTCTCTTCCCCTTTGAGGAGGGAGGGGGGTTAACAGCGAGCGGCTGTTATAGGTCTAAGGGGCCACCCTGACCCTAAACCTTGACAAGATTAATGATCACTAGCAGTTTATGGCTGTAAAGTAGCCTTTGAGTAGCACATGACCAATGACCTTTTTATGTGCTCTCCTTGAATATTAATGCAAACTCTGCAGTGGGCTATATGTTTACTTTTGTATGATGTTTTGCACTATGTTGCTCTATTAGACATCATATCCATGCAGAATTGAACATTGTATTTATCTATAGGGGACAAAAAACAAGGGCCACTACTGTATTCTACCACAAAGGGCTTCTGTGTGCCCTAGAACCTTTCTTTAAAGTTTTCCTTTTTGTGCAAAATCTACTTTATTTAGGTGCCAATGGCTCATATATTTGCTGTTGGGGCGGGGGGGTAATCTGGATCATGTTGTCTTAGTTATAAACCTTCACAGTCCTTATCGTTTAGAGTTATTCATGTATTTGTTTCATAGTTTGCAGAGAGTCCTTAGTATCAGGAGATCTTGAGGATTTGACTTTCCAAATATCTCCATATGTTAAAATTGAATTCTTAATGCTAACTTCCTATTAACCTTCATTTATTGAGGTTTTGGGGTTTACTTCTGACATAACAAATAAAGCCTTTTTAATTGAGTCATGCTACCTATTTGCCTATACTGTTAATCCTATAATTTTAATTTTTTTTTGTTACAGATTATTATAATAACCCCAAAGCAAAGGACAGCAAGGCTATAGTTATTTGGAATGTAAAGTTAGCTTATAAAGACAAAAATGCACACAACTTCTGAAAATTAGGCTTGAAAACCTGGTGATGTTCCTAAGAGAACTATGATGTATATGTTAATCTGAGATAACAGCAACAAAAGAAGCTACCCCATAGGTTGACATTTGAGTTCCATTCTCATTTTCTCAATTCTCAAATACTGATTGTTCCCATTTAGTACTGTATTAGTGTTGTTTTTCTTTTAGTCTCTGCAACAGAAAATGTTTTAAGGGAACTTTTTATACTAGTCTTCTGGTTATCTCAGGAGTTACCCTCAATAAAGATTCACTTTATATTGGTTTTTGAGGATGTTAAAAAAAAACCCAAACCAAAACATCAAACCCAAGCTGCAGTCTTTTCAGACACATCTTCTGCACATTATTGAAAGACTCTGTTCAATAAAGCATTTTGAGGGCTGTTGTTCAGTTGATTCTCTGATGATGATGTACTATTCAGATAGCTGTAGAAGAAATTCTGGAATTAAACTGTCCTTCACAACTGTATGCAAAGGCGTTTCACAGTAAAACCCTGGGTGCTTTACATAAACACTTTTCTTTTAGTGTATGTTCTTTGCAGTATCCTAGAATCCCAGAATCATTAAGGTTGGAAACCTTCAAGATCATCAAGTCCAACCATCTACTAAACATTATCATGACCACTAAACCATGTCCTGAAGGACCACGTCTACACATTTTTTGAACACCTCCAGGGATGGTGATTTCACCCCCTCCCTGGGCAGCCTGTTTCAAGGCCTCACCACTCTCTCAGGAAAGAAATTTTTCCTAATATCCAACCTAAACCTCCCCTGGTGCAACTTAAGCCCATTTCCTCTTGTCCTATCACTAGTTACCTGGGAGAAGAGACCAACACCCACCTCACTACAACCTCCATGGAGGTAGCTGTAGAGAGCAATAAGGTCTCTTCACAGCCTCCTCTTCTCCAGACTAAACAACCCCAGGTCCCTCAGCTGCTCCTCATAAGACATTTTCTCCAGACCCCTCACCAGCTTCATTGCCCTTCTCTGAACTTGCTCCATCACCTCAATGTCTGTCTTATACTGCAGCACCCAAAACTGAACAGAGTACTCAAGCCGAGGCCTCACCAGTGCTGAGTACAGGGGCATGATCACTTCTCTACTCCTGCTGGACACGCTGGTTTTGATCCAGGCAAGGATGCTGTTGGCTGCCTTGGCCACCTGGGCACACTGCTGGCTCACTCTCAGCCATCTGTCCACCAGCAGCCCCAAGTCCTTTTCTGACAGGCAGTTTCCCAGCCACTCCTTCCCCAAGCCTGGAGCCTTGCAGGGGATTGTTGTGACCCAGGTGCAGGATCCAGCACTTGGCCTTGTTAAACATCATCCTGTTGACCTCGGCCCATCAATCCAACCTGTCCAGATCTCTCTGCAGAGCCTTCCTACCCTCGATCAGATCGACACTCCCCCTCAACTTGGTGTCATCTGCAAACTTGCTGAGGGTGCACTCAATCCCCTTGTCCAGATCGTCAATAAAGATATTAAACAAGACTGGCCCCAAAACTGAGCCCTGGGGAACACCGCTAGTGACCAGTCACCAACTGGATTTAGCTCCGTTCACCACAACTCTCTGGGCTCGGCCATCCAGACAGTTTTTAACGCAGTGAAGAGTCCACCTTTCCAAGCCATGAGCTGCCAGCCTCTCCTGCAGAATGGTGTGGGAGATGGTGTCAAAGGCCTTACTGATGTCCAGGTAGACAACATCCACAGCCTTTCCCTCATCCACTAGGCGTGTCACCTGGTCATAGAAGGAGATCAGATTCATTAAGCAGGACCTACCCTTCATGAACCCACGTTGGCCCCTCCTGATCCTCCGGTTGTCATGTAGTACATGTAGCAGTGATTAAGCACGTAATCTTATATCTTCATAGGTACATGGACTGAATTTCTAGAAAAGACTTGTTTAAAAAAAGCATCTTAATGAATATTAATTGTTATTTTAAATCTATCTATAGCTGGTCTATTGAGGATATTTATGTTGCAGGGTTTGCAAACTCCATTCTGCTTTTACATAAAGCACTTGGAAAGCCTGCGTACTCTTACTGTCCATGTTTATTATTAGAATCTGAGTATCTGCTGGCTTACATTTGAAATGAAATTTAGTTACTGCATACCAGCCCTTGTGAACTCCAGACCTTGGATATAAAAGAGGAAGCCTGGAAGAGGGAAGACTCTCCACTAGTCAGTGAAGAGCAGGTCAGAGATCAGTTATGCAAACTGAATATACACCAGTCCATGGGCCCTGATGGGATGCACCCAAGAGTGTTGAGAGAGATGGTTGATGTTATCGCCCTACCACTCTCCATCATTTTCGAAAGTTCATGGAGAACAGGAGAGGTGCCTGAGGACTGGAGGAAAGACAATGTCACGCCAGTCTTCAAAAAGGGGTAAGAAGGAAGATCCAGGAAATTACAGACCAGTCAAACTCACCTCCACCCCTGGAAAAATGATGGAGCAGATCATTTTGGAGGCCATCTCTAAGCACGTGGAAGAGGAGAGGATTATCAGGAGTAGTCAGCAAGGATTTACCAAGGGGAAATCATGCTTGACTAGTCTGATAGCCTTCTATGATGTTGTGACTAAATGGATAGATGTAGGCAGACCAGTGGATGTCCCTTGACCTTAGCAAGGCTTTTGACACCGTCTCCCATAACATCCTCGTGAGCAAGCTCAGGAATTGTGGGACAGAAGAATGGACAGTGGAATGGATTAAGAACTGGCTGCACAATAGAGCCCAAAGAGTGGTGATCAATGGTGCAGAGTCCAGCTGGAGACCTGTAACTAGTGGAGTCCCCCAGGGATCAGTGCTGGGTCCAGTCCTGTTCAACATCTTTATCAATGACCTTGATGACAGGACAGAGTGCCTTCTCAGCAAGTTTACTGATGACACAAAACTGGGAGGATTGGCTGATTCACCTGAAGGCTGTGTGGCCATTCAGCAAGATTTGGACAGACTGGAGATCTGGGCAAAGAGGAACCTAATGAGGTTCAACAAGAGCAAGTGCAGAGTCCTGCACCTGGGAAGGAACAATAAAATGCACCAGTACAAGTTAGGAGGCGATCTGCTAGAGTGGAGATCTGTGGAGAAGGACCTTGGAGTCCTGATAGACAAGTTATCTATGGGACAACAATGTGCCCTTGTGGCCAAGAAGGCCAATGGTCTCTTCCTTAAGACCACCACTTAAGAAAAGAGACCCCTAGCATTTGGCATACTTGACATTCACAAAAAGTCTGTTGAATACTGTGCATTTGTGTGAGAGAAGTTTGTTTTCCCCAAAATGTGGCACAGCCTGTGACAATCTTTGCAGAGAGGCTACATCTATGAATAGAGAGCACATCTGGAATTTGGTGTGCTCTCCTATGAATTCGCACCTCAGAGCTCAGATTTAGCTTGCTTCTGCTTCCTCTGTTTAATCAACCAAGAATCTGTATGTTGCCTTATGGAGTGTGGAAGTTGTGTTGAATTTTACAGGGGAGGGTAGGATATCCACGTGCCCTTCAACCGAGTCTTGCACAATGTCAGATGAGACTCTACCTGTGTGAAGATGTTGACCTTTGTGTGTGTATGTCAGCTCTGGAGACCAGTGAGACTGCTAGGTCAGCTTGGTCTTTTACTTGTATGCTGTGCTGACTGAAAGCACTGTAGCTGTGTGATGCTGTTAACGAGCTTATAAGCGCTGCAAAACTGATCCATTCTGGGGAGATAAGGGCATATTCATATATAGCAATGGGAAGAGATGTGAACATTTTTTAAGCTGTGTGGTGGGTTGACCCCGGCACGGCACCAGGTGCCCACCAAGCCCTTCTATCACTCCCCCCAACCCCCTTCAGCACGGCATGCAGGGAGAGAATAAGACGCAAAGCAAAGGGGTGTGGGTTATGATAAATAAGATGTTATTTTCTACTTCCCGTCCACAGGCGATGTCGGGCCGAGTCCAGGAAGCAGGGCTCCAGGAACACGTAGCAGCCGCTTGGAGGACAAAGCAGAATGCCCCCCCATCCTCCTCCTGCCCTCTCCCTTTATAGTTGAGCTGACGTCATATGGTATGGACTATTCCACTGGTCAGCTCAGGTCGGCTGTATCTTCTCCCCCATCCTGCCCCCCATCCTCTGGTGCCGTGTGAGCACTGGCAGTCATAACACGGGTGTGTTATCAACACCCTCCAGCTCCCAGTGCTGCAGCACGAGGGCTGGATGGGGAAAAGCAGCTCAGCCAGACCCACTACAATCTCTACCCCTTATTCCATACCATTTGCATCATGCTCAGGCCCCTCATAATACATACGTAAGCCATCTCTAAACCCAACCAATACATTATCATCAACTACTATCCCCAGTCCTTTAACAGATAGTTCCTCATTCCATGAGATTCCTTCACTCAGTGACTTGGGTCTCATCTGTCAAGGTGGATGTTCGGGACAGAAGCAGTATGTCTGATTGTCGGGCACCAGCACCGGCTAGATCTTGGTCCTTGCTGTACTGATTTGGTCCTTCACCAAATTCACTTTCTGTTATTCCATCTCCTTCCTACAGCATCATTTCCTGCAACATACAACTCACATTCCAGATTATCTTTCTGCCAAGGTCAAATCTCCTTGAGGTACACACTGGGTCTCACCATCCTCCTGCATTACCCACCAGGTATATCCAGGTCCTTGAGCAAAGACAATCCCACGAATGGGTTTGCCTTTTCCCAAGGGTCGAGCTATCCACACTGCCTTCCCCAACCACCTCCCAGTGTGCACTACAGGGACCTTATCTCCTCCCACAACAGGCAGGGGTTTTGTTTGGGCAGGGCCAGGATGGCTAACAGATCCTCTGGTGTTAACTAACCAGGTGGCCTTTGCTAGATGTTTGTCCCATTGTTTAAAGGTCCCACCCCCTAATGCTTTTAATGTGGTTTTTAACAGCCCATTGTACCTTTCAATCTTCCCAGAGGCTTGTGCATGATAAGGGATGTGATACACCCACTCGATGCCGTGCTCCTTGGCCCAGGCATTCATGAGACTATTTCGGAAATGAGTTCCATTATCTGATTCAATTCTTTCTGGAGTACCATGCTGCCACAAAATCTGCTTTTCAAAGCCCAGGATGGTGTTCTGGGCAGTGGCATGGGGCACCGGGTACGTTTCCAGCCACCCAGTGGTTGCTTCCACCATTGTAAGTACGTGGCGCTTACCCTGGCGGGTTTGTGGGAGAGTGATGTAGTCAACCTGCCAGGCCTCTCCATATTTATATTTTAGCCAACGTCCTCCTTACCACTGGGGCTTTAACCTCTTGGCTTGTTTGATTGCAGCACATGTTTCACATTTGTGGATGACCTCTGTGATAGCCTCCATGGTCAGATCCACCCCTCGATCTCGAGCCCATCTATAGGTTGCATCTCTTCCTTGATGACCCGAGGTGTCATGGGCCCATCGCGCTATAAATAATTCACCCTTCCGCTGCCAATCCAGATCCACCTGAGCCACTGCCACCTTGGCAGCCTGGTCTGCCCGCTGGTTGTTCTGATGTTCTTCAGTGGCCCGGCTTCTGGGCACATGGGCATCCACGTGGCGCACCTTCACCACCAGGTTCTCTACCCGAGCAGCAATGTCTTGCCACAGCCCAGCGGCCCAGATGGGTTTGCCTTTGAGCTGCCAGTTGCTCCGTTTCCATTGCTGCAACCACCCCCACAGGGCGTTTGCCACCATCCAGGAGTCGGTATAGAGGTAGAGCACTGGCCACTTTTCTCGTTCAGCAATATCTAGGGCTAGTTGGATGGCTTTCACTTCTGCAAACTGACTGGATTCACCGTGTCCTTCAGCAACTCCAATGACTTGTCGTAGGGGACTCCACACAGCAGCCTTCCACTGTCGATGTTTTCCCACAATGCGACAAGACCCATCAGTGAACAGGGCGTATTGCTTTTCATCATCTGATAATGTGTTGTATGGTGGGGCCTCCTCAGCACGTTTCACCTCTACCTCTGGCGACATCCCAAAATCTTTGCCTTCTGGCCAGTTCGTGATCACTTCCAGGATCCCTGGGCGACTGGGGTTCCCTATTTGAGCCCGTTGTGTTATCAATGCAATCCACTTGCTCCATGTGGCATCAGTTGCATGGTGTGTAGCTGAGACTCTCCCTTTGAACATCCATCCCAGCACTGGCAGTCCGGGTGCCAGGAGGAGCTGTGCTTCTGTTCCGATCACTTCTGAGGCAGCTCGAACTCCTTCATATGCTGCCAGTATCTCCTTTTCCGTTGGAGTATAGTTGGCCTCAGATCCCCTGTATCCTCGACTCCAAAAACCCAGAGGTCGGCCTCGTGTCTCCCCAAGTGCCCTCTGCCAGAGGCTCCAGGTAGGACCATTCTTCCTGGCTGTGCTGTAGAGTATGTTTTTGATATTTGGTCCTGTCCGGACTGGCCCAAGGGCTACTGCATGCACAATCTCCTGTTTAATTTGTTCAAAGGCCTGTTCCTGTTCAGGGCCCCAGTTAAAGTCATTCTTCTTCCGGGTCATGTGGTAGAGCGGGCTCACAATGAGACTGTAATCTGGAATATGCATTCTCCAGAAACCCACAGCACCCAGGAAAGCCTGTGTCTCCTTTTTGTTGGTTGGTGGAGACATTGCTGTTATCTTATTGATCATGTCCATCGGGATGTGTCAACGCCCATCCTGCCATTTTATTCCAAGGAACTGGATTTCCTGCGCAGGCCCCTTTACCTTGCTTCGCTTTATAGCAAAACCGGCCTCCAGGAGGATTTCAATTATTTTCTTCCCTTTCTTGAAAACTCCTGCTGTGTTGCCCCATACGATGATGTCATCAATGTACTGGAGGTGCTCCGGAGCCCCACCTTCCTCCAGTGCAGTGTGAATCAGTCTGTGACAGATGGTGGGGCTGTGTTTCCACCCCTGGGGCAATCGATTCCAGGTGTACTGGACTCCCCTCCAGGTGAAGGCAAACTGTGGCCTGCACTCTGGTGCTATGGGAATGGAGAAAAATGCATTAGCAATGTCAATCGTGGCGTACCACTTGGCTGCCTTGGACTCCAGCTCATACTGAAGTTCTAGAATGTCTGGCACAGCAGCATTCAGCATCAGTGTAACTTCATTCAGACCACGATAGTCCACTGTCAATCGCCATTCTCCATTTGACTTTTGCACAGGCCATATGGGGCTGTTGAAGGGTGAATGAGTTTTGTTGATCACGCCCTGGCTCTCCAGCTGATGAATCAATTCCTGGATAGGGATCAGGGAATCTCTGTTGGTGCGATATTGCCGCCGATGCACCGTTGTCGTAGCCATTGGCACCAGCTGCTCTGCAACCTTCATCAGCCCCACTATAGAAGGGTTCTCTGAGAGACCTGGCAAGGTGGACAACTGTTCATTCCCCTCCGCCTCCAAGGCAGCAACACCAAAAGCCCACCGGTATCCTTTTGGATCCTTGAAATAGCCTCTCCTAAGATAGTCTATGCCAAGGATGCACGGGGCCTCTGGGCCAGTCACAATGGGGTGTTTATACCACTCCTTACCAGTCAGGCTCACTTCAGCCTCCAATACTGTCAACTGCTGAGATCCCCCTGTCACCCCAGAAATACTTATGGGCTCAGCTCCTCTGTATTCTGATGGCATTACTGTGCACTGTGCACCTGTATCGACTAGGGACTTGTACCTCTGTGGATCTGACATGCCAGGCCATCGGATCCACACAGTCCAGTAAATACGATTGCCATCGGATCCACACAGTCCAGTAAATACGATTGTCCCTTTCCTCCACCTGGCTAGAGGCAGGGCTCCTCTATTCCTGCTCCTGGTCTGAATATTCACTGTCTGACCCTTGCTGTGTCAAACCAGAAGTCCCCTCATCAGGCTCGGTGGAACTGATTTTATTCTTCCCGTATCTGCGAGATCGTTGGTTGCCTTCTTGTGCTTCAACACTGACTGCATTAATGGTCTTCTTGGATGGCCCTTTTTTAACAGCTGTCTTCCCTCTCAATTCCTGTACACGGGCTTCCAGCTTAAAGGTTGGTTCACCATCCCACTTTCTCATATCCTCCCCCTGGTCACGCAGGAAGAAACAGAGTGCACCACGTGGCATACGCCTTGGGTTCCCTTTCCCTCTGACTGGCTGATTCCTTGGGGGACTCCTGATATCCAAGGCACTAGCCCTTAGGGACGTGGAGGTACCAAGACTCTCTTCAAAGTTCTGAAGCCAGGAAGAAACAGTTTCCACGATTGGATTAGCCATTTGTGGATAATACATTGCTGCCAAGCTGGCAGAATATGATGCCGGCGCATTCTTAATCACTTTCCTCCACATGGCCCTTGTACACTGAACATCCTCTGGATCTTTAGGATGCTCATCATCATCTAAATCCCCATAGATGACTTCCAGTACTGCTAGTTCTCTCAGGTACTGGATACCTTCATCAGCAGTGGACCATTTTCCTGAGGAGGTGGCATTCATTAAGTCTTCCTTGAATGGATATCTTGCTTTGACGCTTGAAAGGAGCCGTCTCCAGAGACTGCAAATTGCTGCCTCTTTTCCAATTCCTCTTTCAATGCCACGATTCCTAGCAAGGGAGCCCAGCTGTTGGGCTTCCTTACCTTCCAGCTGTTGGGTATCAGCCCCAGTATCCCAGCATCGAAGCAGCCAGGTAACAATCCGTTCCCCTATCTGGCGGCTGTAATCCTTCCTCAGGTCTCTAAGTTCTGACGAAGTCAGGGACCGGGTGGTTTCTTCCTCCTGCTTCAATTCTGTCACCCCATCCTCCTGTCTTCCTGTTGAGGGCCCAGCTTGCTGGTCATGTTCTTCCTCCTCTTCCACATCCCTCACTAACCGAGGGTAGGGGCCTGTTGTTCTCCTCGTCCACTGCTTCTTTTTCACTACTGGGGCAACTTTGGCAGTTGTTGTTGCAGTCCCTATCTCAACTCCGGTGCCTTCGGATGCAGTTTGGGTCCCTGCCTCAACCACAGTCTTCTGAGAGTACTCAACTGTGGCTCGATAGGCACAGGCCAGGCCCCAGTACAGTGCTAAGAGCTGCTGGTTCTCATCGGGGTAGACAAGGCACCCTTCTATTAGATGCTGTGTCAGCTTGCCAGGGTTGCTTGCCTGTTCGGGGGTAAAGTCCCAGGCTACTGGAGGTGACAACCATCCTAGGAACCTGCCCAAATCCTGCCAGACCCATTGCAACCCAGGGACAGGCCGTCTCAGGGCACATTTTGGTGCCACCCCACCTGAAACTTGTCTCCTCTCAGGCCAAACTGGGACCAGACTACACACAACTCGGATTAGGCCAACGATATTGATTAGTAGTATCCAGAAGCTCACGTAAGGGTGGACGAGGACCTTGGGAGCATGCACGAATAAATCATCTACATCAATTTCTGGTAGAAAGGGAGAGATAGATTCAATCATTTTCTCCCCAAGGTAGCCCCCCCAACACAGCAAAGTCACCGATGCCAGCGTGAAACACATTGTTCCCGAGGCCCTTCATCCTCCCGAGACAGAAGCTTCCCCAGCACATTGAAGCTATCAGTGCAAAAGCCAAGCAAATAGACATTGTTTCAGTAAACATTTTAGAAAAACACCAGATAAGCAGTGCACGCAAACTCCGTGGCCTGCACAGGAGTTTGCTACTAGTATCTAAAGCAAAGCAAGCAAGCAGGCAAGCAAGCAAGCAGCTGCTCGTGCCCCACGTTGGGCGCCAAAAAGGAACTGTGGTGGGTTGACCCCAGCATGGCACCAGGTGCCCACCAAGCCCTTCTATCACTCCCCCCGACCCCCTTCAGCACGGCACGCAGGGAGAGAATAAGACGCAAAGCAAAGGGGTGTGGGTTATGATAGATAAGATGTTATTTTCTACTTCCCGTCCACAGGCGATGTAGGGCCAAGTCCAGGAAGCAGGGCTCCAGGAACATGTAGCAGCCGCTTGGAGGACAAAGCAGAATGCCCCCCCATCCTCCTCCTGCCCTCTCCCTTTATAGTTGAGCTGACGTCATATGGTATGGACTATTCCACTGGTCAGCTCAGGTTAGCTGTATCTTCTCCCCCATCCTCTGGTGCCATGTGAGCACTGGCAGTCATAACACGGGTGTGTTATCAACACCCTCCAGCTCCCAGTGCTGCAGCATGAGGGCTGGGTGGGGAAAAGCAGCTCAGCCAGACCCACTACAAGCTGCTGGGGAACAAGTCCTGCTTTGGGTGCCTGTGGGTGTCGCTGTTTATACCGGGAGCGGAGAGATGCAGTAACACACAAATTCAGCAAGAGAAGGCCAAGAAACAACTCTATTATACTCTAGCCCCATAAGGCGATTGGTCAGTGATCACCCATCTCCTAGGGTGATTGGCTAAAGTCCTACAACACCCATTTCAAAATATTTTTCCAATGTACCATAAAGAGAACTTAAGAAGACACCAGGTGTTGGTCCAGCTTACAAAGACCATCCTACTGTTTTTCATAACATGTGTGAGAAAGGCAGCATTCTCACTGAATGTTGTGAGAACCTGAGAAAGTCCCTCTGCTAGCAGCTTTTCAGCATCCACATGTGGGTGTAGCATGCAGGGACGGACTCCGACAGCACAGCCAATATGGTTGTAATCAGAAGTCACTTTATTAAGTGCAACAGGCTATATTTATGCACGAGAAAATACTGCTCACACACCCAGGTCACTTCTAACTGGCCCCACACTGAAACCCAGAGTCTGTCCACACGCACTTCAAACACTTTTAATTGTCTGCTAATTCTCTTGGGTTTCTTCCTTCAGCACCCTGTTTTTCTCCTCTTATCCTCCTGTTTTGCTAGGTGCTTCTGCTTTTCTCATCCTTAGTCTTATCTCCTCAAGGTCAGGGCAGTGTTGGCTGTTTTTCAGCCTTGCAGGCCTTAGCATAACTACTTCTAGGTATCAACTATTTCTGTCCTACTCTTATCAATCCCTACAATTCCCCCTTTTTTATTTTATATGACGTGCCCTTGTTCTCACGGGTACAGTTGCTATATGATATGGTTCTATTCCTAAACCTATAACAACCTTAACTATTATAGCTACAACAGTTATCCCCAATGTACTTTGTTTCCCCATACTCACTATCCCTATTCTAAATCATTTATGACTATACTATTCTTACTATATATTCTTCTTACTTATTCTTCTTATTATTCTATTCTTACTTATTCTTATATTTCTTATTCTTACTATATCTTCTTACTTATTCTTCTACTATTCTTAGTTATACTATTTCTGAATACTATTCTATTACACTTATTCAAGACTATTTTTACTGTTATTCTATTATGTTGCACTATTCGTTACTGCTTTCTTACTATACTACTTAGACTCTTCACCGTCCTCGTTTAGGTTCTGATCTTCCTCATTGCTGACGATGTTGATGGCATCGCTGTTGTGATTTTCTTGCGTCTTATTTATTGCTGGTCGGACCCATTTTGCTGGTATCCATCATGGTCCTGTATCTGTGGAAACACAAGCATACCCTCGACCCCATGTTATTAACTCCACCGGTCCTTTCCAACAGTTTTCTGTTACATCTTTCCATAACACTTTTGGTTTTATTCCCCACTCTTGATCTCCAGCCAAACCTCGGATATGCTTCATGTTCAGTGGATATTCCTCTTTTCCTGCTAAAGACAGATAATTTAGTACATAAACAGCTTTCTCCAACCTTGATCCTGGTGCTAATCCTACTTCCCCCGTTTTTTGTTTATTCATCATGGCCTTTAAGGTTTTATGTGTACATTCAATGATTGCTTGTCCGGTAGAATTCCCTGGCATGCCAGTGATGTGCCTAACTCCCCACATTTGCAGAAATGATTGAGTCTTGCTAGCTATATATCCAGACCCATTGTCTGTTTTGATTGACTGAGGAACACCCAAGATCACAAAGCACGACCACCAATGATGTATGACTGAGGCAGCATTTGTCGATGTCATAGCTGTGGCCCACACTGCTTGTGAATAAGTATCTATTGTAACATGGACATACTTTAGATGGCCAAATTCTCCATATTCTGTAATATCAGACTGCCATAATTGCAGCAGCCCTAGTCCTCTGGGATTTACCCCTTTGTCCATAACCAACACTTGTTGTTGAGAATGTGCACAAGTTGCTACAATTCCACGCACATCCCCTCTTTTTAGACAAAATTGCTTTGCTAACACCCGTGCAGGCTGGTGGAAAAATTCATGAGACCGGATCGCTTGTTGTAATGTATCTGGAGTAGGAGATGTGGTGGCCCAAGCTGGTGCTACTAGGCGATCTACTCTCTCATTTCCCTCTGCTAAACCTTCTAAAATACTCTGATGACTTTGTACATGCATAACATAGAAAGGCTGTTCTCTGTATGTCACTAGCTCCCTGTGGTGGGTTGACCCCAGCATGGCACCAGGTGCCCACCAAGCCCTTCTATCACTGCCCCCAACCTGCTTCAGCACGGCACGCAGGGAGAGAATAAGACGCAAAGCAAAGGGGTGTGGGTTATGATAGATAAGATGTTATTTTCTACTTCCCGTCCACAGGCGATGTCAGGCCGAGCTCAGGAAGCAGGGCTCCAGGAACACGTAGCAGCCGCTTGGAGGACAAAGCAGAATGCCCCCCCATCCTCCTCCTGCCCTCTCCCTTTATAGTTGAGCTGACGTCATATGGTATGGAATATCCCACTGGTCAGCTCAGGTCGGCTGTATCTTCTCCCCCATCCTGCCACCCATCCTCTGGTGCCATGTGAGCACTGGCAGTCATAACACAGGTGTGTTATCAACACCCTCCAGCTCCCAGTGCTGCAGCATGAGGGCTGGGTGGGGAAAAGCAGCTCAGCCAGACCCACTACACTCCCATAGGTTACTTAGTACTTCCCATAAGTTTTCATTTTCCACATGTCTCAAATAAGCCCCAGATAACAGTGCTAAAATTCCCACAGCATAAACAGAGTCTGTAATAATGTTTAAAGATTCTTTGTGCCACTTCTGAAATACCCTCAGTACTGCTCATAACTCCAGTACCTGCAATGAACCTTCTCCCATCACTAATTCTTGCTTCCATTGGCCAGATTCATTCCACACTATTCCTGCTCTTCCCTGCTTTTTGATTGCATCTGTAAACATTGTATGTCCTGCAACCGGAGATTCCAAATAACATGATTTTTCCACCAGGGGTAAAGCTGCTGCAAATATTCTGTGTTTAGGATAATGGTAATCAATTTTTCCCCCGAACCCTTCTAAGCTATTTGTATTTGCTCATCCCATTGTAACAAATGTATAACCTGTTCTGCATCAAATGACCAGATAATTTGGTCGGGGTCCCTTCCTGCTATGTCAATAATTCTTTTTCTTGCTTTCATTATGCATCTTGCTACTGCCACATGCTTTGTTGTGACTGTTCGAGACCATGTTACTGGCATAAACACCCATTCCACGACAGCATTTTTTATAAAGCCTTTCCATCTTTGCACCGGGTTAGAGCCTCCCCCGATCCCATCCACCCGTTCCTCTGATTCTGCCCGCTTTTGTTCCTCCCCCACCCCCACCTTTGGCGGATCAAGTCAATCGCCTCATGCCCCGATATCTGTCCCGGTATCTGTCCGAGTCCGAGATCTTATCCAACATTTGCAATATATCTTTCAGCTGCGCTCCTTGCCGCGTGAGCTCGTGGTGAAGATCTTTCCCTTGGAGTTCCTGTTCAGGCGGGGCGGAGGCAGCGGGCTTTCCGGCGGGGGTGGTGGAGTTGGGGTAGGGGCCCTCGGGGGGGGGATTGAGGAGCGGAAGGTAAGGGGGGGTTTGCAGGAGAGTCATTTGCAGGGCGGGAATTAGCCTTGCCTGATGGTATAGGCTGTGGCGGGTCGATTTCCATTTCAGTGGGGGCTGAGGGGATCACACGGTAGGGCGGGACTGACGAAAATGTAGCGAAATCGAGCTCATTATCACCCCCAAAGAACCTCAGTGCGTCCTCGGGGCATGCTAATTGGTCATTGGTTGAAAAGGCAGCTTCGGCGGCAGCTGCGATCTTTCGCTCCGCCTTTAAGTCTGCTAAAGTATCAACTATCCGCTTCCAGGTGCGGCTCATGTCCACTGCATTCCGAGACCCATTAGCCACTGATTCCCATAAGTCTTTTCCTATTTCTATGCCCAGTTATGGTCCAGCCGGCTCCTGACCGCAGCGAGTCCCCTGCCTTTTCTTTTCCCTCAGACTCCGATCCCGTAGAATCGTATCACATCAGGGTCAACAAATGTAGCATGCAGGGACGGACTCCAACAGCACAGCCAATATGGTTGTAATCAGAAGTCACTTTATTAAGTGCAACAGGCTATATTTATACACGAGACAATACTGATCACGTACCCAGGTCACTTCTAATTGGCCCCACACTCAAACCCAGAGTCTGTCCACGCACACTTCAAACACTTTTAATTGGCTGGCGATTCTCCTGGGTTTCTTCCTTCAGCACCTTGTTTTTCTCCTCTTATCCTCCTGTTTTGCCAGGTGCTTCTGCTTTTCTCATCCTTGGTCTTATCTCCTCAAGGTCAGGGCAGTGTTGGCTGTTTTTCAGCCTTGCAGGCCTTAGCATAACTACTTCTAGTTAACTATTTCTGTCCTACTCTTATCAATCCCTACATGTGGATACTTATGTTTAGTATGTATGGTTCAATTCAGACAATTTGCAACTCTTCCAAACTAACTTAACGAGGTCTTTCATCTGTTTGGTACTGTGACAGATCGAGACATTTGCATGAGGTGGAGGAAACATGGAACAGAATGAAATTGAATTTTAACTTAGAATCATAGAATGTATTGGGTTGAAAGGGACCTTTAAAGGTCATGTAGTCCAACTCCCTCAGCAGTGAGCAAGGACATCTACAACTAGAGCAGGATGCTCAGAGCCCCATCAAGCCTGACCTTGAATTTCTCCAGGGATGGGGCCTCTACCACCTCCCTGGGCAACCTGTTCCAGTGTTCCACCACCCTCATAGTAAAGAACTTCTTCCTAATGTCCAATCTAAATCTACCCTTCTCTAGTTTAAAACCATTGTCCCTCATTCTATTGCTACATTCCCTTGTAAAGAGGTCCTCCCCAGCTTTCTTGTAGTCCCTCCTTCAGGTACTGGAAGGCCACTATAAGGTGTCCCCAGAGTCTTCTCTTCTCCAGGCTGAACAGTCCCGACTCTCTCAGCCTGTCTTTGTAGGAGAGGTGCTCCAGACCTCTGATCATTTTTGTGGGCCTCCGCTGGACCCACTCCATTAGGTCCACATCCTTCTTGTGCTGAGGGCTCCAGAGCTGGACACAGTACTCCAGGTGAGGTCTTGCCAGAGCAGAGTAGAGGGGTAGAATCACCTCTCTTGATCTGCTGGCCACGCTTCTTTTTATGCAGCCCAGGACACAATTGGCCTTCTGGACTGCAAGTGCACGTTGTTGGCTCATGTCCTGCTTTTCATCCACCAGTACCCTCAACTCCTTTTCTGCAGGGCTGCTCTCTATCACCTCATCCCCCAGTCTGTATTGATAAAGAGCATTATCCTGAACCAGGTTCAGGACCTTGCACTTGGTCTTGTTGAACCTCATGAGGTTCAATTGGGCCCACCTCTCCATTCTGTCCCTCTGGCATATCAACCGCACCATTCAGCTTGGTGTCATCCGCAAACTTGCTGATGGTGCACTCAATCCCGCTGTCTATATCATTGATGAAGATATTAAGCAGCACTGGTCCCAGTACAGACACCACTTGTCACTGATCTCCATCTGGACATTGAGCCATTGACCACTACCCTCTGGAAGCAACCATCCAGCCAATTCCTTATCCATCAAACAGTCCACCCATTGAATCCATATGTCTCCAACTTTGGGAGAAGGATGTTGTGGGCAACTGTGTCAAAGGCCTTGCAGAAGTCCAGGTAAGATGACATCCATAGCTCTTCCCTTGTCTACTGACGTAGTCACTCCATTGTAGAAAGCCACTAGGTTGATCAGGCAGGATTTGCCCTTAGTAAAGCCCTTAGGGCTTGGCCAGCCACTAGATGAATGATGATGTTCTCTATTAGCCACTCTCCCTTCTCCAAGGGAAAGAGAAAGTGAATAAGGGAGAGAAACTTGTAGATTAGAAAACTAAACCAGCTTTAATGAAAATGACAATAACAACAATAAAATGCAATATATTCAAATATATACAAAACCAGTATCAAATCCAACTCTTCCTGATGGCAATTGCGACACCATCATCACTGATGCTGTGGAGCAGACACTGGGGGAATCCCAGACTGGACTCAGTGGCAGACGGGAACCAGATTCAGAAGCTGGATTCTGGAACTGAACGGACAGAGTCCTCAGATATCAACCATTGAAGAAGAGAGCTTGACCCCCATGGTCCCTCAGCTTTATACTTAATATGACGTATATGGGATGGAATCCCTCGTTGGTTAGTTTAGGGTCACCTGTCCTGGCTCCCCTCAGGTACAACCTTTTACTTTCTGTACCCCCAATATGGTGCACAAGATTGATCAGTGACCTTGGTCTGCACAGGAGCAAGTATAAGACAGAGCCTTTCTGCACACCCCAATCCTTGGTAGTAAATTGGGAGCATGGAGTGTTATCATTGCTGGAACCAGGCACTGGCTGTGAAAATCTGCCATTAGCTTCAAAAAGTGCAGTTAATTAGAAGAGACTGAGATGAAAAGTAAAATCACTGAACAGAATTAGTTCTGCTCTAACTCAATCTAGAAAATTCTGAGGTGGTGGGATAGCTAACTTACCTAGCTAATGCCATATCTTTAAGCTATACCTTCTGAGCATTGCCTGAATTAAATATTATCTAACTAACTTGTCTTAAGAAAGACTTGTATTAGCCAATATAGCTTAGAAAAGACTAATATTAATTAACCATTGTGTATGTGTTAACCCAAGCAAGAAAAGGGATGCTGCAAGGGGAAAAGAAACAATAGATAAGGAAGGATAGGATGGCTTCATCAGTTACAAGACCAAGCTGAAGCCTACCTTGAGGTTGGAACAGAGACAACCCAGCAGATTTTGAGCCAAGGTGAAAAGTGCATAGGGAGGAAGACATACGGCCTTCCTCCCAAAGACCCCGGCCCGTGAGCACCAGGAGGTACGGCACATGTGTCAAAAGGAGGAGCTGAAGGTGGAGCATATGGAAATGATTTCTTGGAGCTGATTACCCTAAGGATGCCCTTTCGGGGAAAGATCATGAATATGTATAGATGATTGTGAATATGCATTACTAAGTGGAATAAATATGGTTGATCGGTGGGGTGTGCACGCTTGTGTAGGGGCGACCCCCCGTGCTGCCCAGCGCCGAACAAACATACATACTTTACAACTAGACGAGTTGTGGAGTTTGTCTTCCGCGCATCATTTGGCGAGCCAGCCAGGAGGATCTCTGCTCAGCTGCAAGATTGACTGCGGAGTGGACACCCCTGGGTGTGCCCCAAGCATCTTCTCGGAGGAGCCTCCTCTCCCAGCCGCTCATCGTGGGAGTAAACAACAACCTCTTGAAATATGTCTGTGGACAAACGGTATGTTTATAGGGGAAGGGGGCCAGTAAGTTGTAGGGGATGCCCACGCTTGGTCAGTGCTGCTGGTAAAGCACGCAGAGACGTCTGGCGTACAGCACAGTCCCTATATGGAGGCAGGGTACCCTGTATGGTAAAAGGGAGATTTGCTGACCAGGCAAATCTCAAGTTGTGGGTAACCCAATATTAAAACTGGAAGGGGGGTTATGACTATTTGGATTGGGGTAGTTCTTGTAATTATCAGAGTGGCAGTAATTGGAGTGCTTTTTGTAATTATTTGTAAGTGCCCGGGCATATTGTGTTAAAATTTGTGTGTGTGTATGTTTGAGACGCGGCATAGCTGCGAAGCGAGTGTGGAGTTCCAATCCGCAGTTCTGTAACCCTACGAGGGGCTTGGCCAGAGACGAACAAAGTGACTGTATTTTGTGTGTATAAGTGAATTTAGCCCAGGTCCGAAGTGGCAGAGGAATCCCTCCTCCGGTGGTTTGGACTTGAACCTTGGGCATCCTTGGGGGATGTGGGAGGCTGGAGACAGTGGGGAGAGAGATTTATTTAAGAGGGGTATCTTCAACTTCAAGTGGAAATATAGTAGCTCTAGATTGGGAACAAACAATCCCTGACTCATTCCCAGGTTTATTGGAGGATCTAAACACCCTCAATAATGGGGATATAGGGACTATGCCATGTTTGGAGTATGGGATGGATAAGGGAACACGGGACAACTTCCATTCTTCATGGCTATTATTGAGGTGTATTGCTTGTGGAAAGAGGTGGTATAGCGTTGCTTGTAGATGAAGGGATAAGTGTCCTGTGTGCCTTCCCCAAATTCCCCCATTTTATAATTGGTCTGAAGCTCAACGAGAATCAGAAATAATTAAGATACAGTGTGGAAAAAAGGGACAGGTCCTGGAAAGGCAAGACATTTGGGAAGAAGACTGGGAAAAGGCCATAAAGCCATGTCCCAGAACTTTTGCCGTAGAGAGAAGGGACTACTGGGCAATGGGGGGTGGCCAGAGTAGAGAAATCTCAGTAAAAAGCCCTCTTGGATGTGTATTAACACACTGGACAGACATTGTTGGGAAAGGAGGCACTAAGAGAAAGTGGATTCTCATAAAGTACTGCAATCAATGGTGGCCCCTATATAAGCTGGAACAAGAAGCAAAATGGCCCTTAAATGGGACAATAGATTATAACACCCTTTTACAAATAATGCTATTCCTAAGGAGGGAGGGAAAGTGGGATGAAGTGTTGTATGCGGATATGTTTTTCACCCTCCAAAATCACCCAGAGTGGCAGAAAGATTGTGGAATTAAACCACCCCAAGACCCTATGGTACTCGCCCTAGAACGAGACAATAATAAGGATCCCAAAGGAAAATTAAAATGCTGTTGTTCATCATGCAGGATCGGTCAGAGATGTACCAGAACAGAAAAAGTACGTCAAATGACCAAGACAAGGCAGTTGATATATTTAAACCTCCCCCTCGGACAAAGGATCTAAACACGGATTCAGAAAAATTTCCCCCTCTGGCTTCACCCCTGGATAGTCCTGTGGCTGCACATACTAGACATAAATCTGCCTTGCAAGTAATACAAGCCCCTCTACGTGAGGCAGTGGGATCCAAAGGGGGAACAATGCTGATTAAAGCTCCCTTTTCCACTACAGATTTGGAAACCTGGAAGAGGGTTGCAAGGGATTACAGGAAAGACCCTGTAGGTGTCACTAAACACTTTCAGTTAGTCTTAAAGCAGCATAACCCCGACCAGAATGATATTCAATTATTATTAGAATATGTGACCAAGACGGAGAAGCAATTAATTTTGAAAACTGCAGGAGATATGGCTGAAGCCCATTGTAAGGCTGTGGGAGAAGATGTGTCAAGGTTTAGGGTCAGGGCAGCCCCTTAGAACTATGACAGCTGCTCTCTGTTAACCCCCCTCCCTCCCCAAAGGGGAAGAGAAAGGGAATAAGGGAGAGAGACTTAGTGATTAAAAAAGGAAACTAGAACAGCTTTGATGTAAATGAAATTAATAATTATAAAAAATAATATATACAAATATATACAAAACCAGTATGGAACCCAACCCCCCCTGATGGTAATTCCATCACCATCACCACTGATGCTGTGGAGCAGGCACCGGGGCAGTCCCAGACTGGGCCCCGCAGCAGACAGGAGCTGTGTTCAGGATCTGGATTCTGGTACTGGGTTCAGGAACACACAGATTGGATTGAAGCCAGAATGGACAGAGGCCTCCTTGGGTGCTCCGAGGAAGGAACCAAAAGAGGACCCGAGCCAAGCCAAGCAAAAGCTGGCCAAAGCATTCCAAGAGGGGAGAAGAGCCCAGAGACCCCTCGGATCCCTCAGCTCTAAACTGAATATGACGTATATGGGATGGAATACCTCACTGGTCTGTTTAGGGTCACCTGTCCTGTCCGCTTCTCCCTGCAGGTGCAGCCTTTCACTTTCTGCATCCCCAATGTGGTACACAAGACCCAGCAGTGGCCTTGGTCTGCATACCAATCCTTGGTAGTAACTCTAACCATGGGGTGTTATCACTGCTAGCAGCAGACACTGTCTGTGAGAACAGGCTGCTGACTTCAGACAGTGCAGTGAGTTAGAAGAACTGAGCTGAAAAGTAAAATCACTGAACAGAATTAGTTCTGTTCTCACTCAAACCAGGACAAGATGTTAAGGAATATTTTCCCCTTAGAGACCTGAAATGGGACCCCAACAGGTCCACTCATTTGGAGAGACTAAAAGCATATCAAGAATGGGTCTCGAAAGGTATGGAAAGGGCCATAACTAAAACTATAAATTGGTCAGCATTATATGCCATTAAACAGGGCCCCTCTGAATCCCCATCAGAATTTTTGGATCTGTTACGGGATGTAATGCGCCACAGTACTGAAGTGAGGGGGACAGTATTCTGCTTGAAAGGTAATAAAGCAAGTTGAGCAGCCATTGTTATCCTGGGGCATCCTGAGATAAACAGGAGACAGGATGCTGAGGCCTTGAGACAAGCTTGATGGGCCTTAGCTCATCTTGCATGACTTGTAGATAAGGGAAGATTACTCCAAGACAGGGAGGAATAAAGAAGAGCCTCCCCCCAGTCTTGTGATCTCTGACTCATCACAACTCTGCATCCTGAGACAAAAGGTGAAAAGTACACCTCGAGGAAGACTGAGAGCCTTCCTCCCAAAGACCCCTGCCCACGACCACCAGACGGCATTGCGCAAGTGCCAATGGGAGGAGGCCTATGATAATGAGTTCCCGGAACTGATTATAATAATCCAACCCCATAGCATGAATATGTAACTAACTCTGTTAAATATGCATGCTTT
>JANVCC010009223.1:0-15403 GCA_025345505.1 Todiramphus chloris collaris
CTAATGGTTGGACACGATGATCCCAAGGGTCTTTTCCAACCTGAGTGATTCCATGATTCTGTGAAATGCAGAGAAGTTCTCTGTACAGACAAAACCATATATGAAGACATTGATAGACAGTGTTCCTCACCTGAACTGAAAAAAAAAGATCCTTGTGTTAATGGTGGGCTTTCTTTTTGAAATATAGGTTGATATTTATGTGGAAGAGCTGGGGAATAATGTGAGGCCAGCTGCAATTTTATTAGGTGACATAAAGGCCGTGACTAAGAAGGTAATGTAATGTCAGATGTTCTCCTGTTTTGACCTTAATTTCCTCTGATGTATATAAAGTAAGCTTGCAGGTTTTAAATAATAAATAAATAAAAAAATAAATAAAGTCCTGCTGGAGGAAACCCATTTTGCAGGCAACATATTCATTCTGTGCATCCGGTCTTTCCCCAAATTAAATGCTAAAGATTCTGATTACTGTGATTGTGCCTTAACTTTCTTGATGACATTATTGTTAATGCTCCTGATGGGGTTTTTTTAACTATGTTGAAATAAATCTCTGTAACATCTCAATGTTTTTCCAGCTCTTAGAAGAATTCAGCAAAAGACCACTGAAACGTCCTTCCAGTTCCGAGTGGTGGAAGACGCTGAGAGAGAAAATCATGACCAGTGAGGAAAGATCAAAGGTAGTGTTATATTGCAGAAAGGAGGAGGTTCCTCGCCTGACCAGGTAGCGATGCATAGACAGTCTTACCACTGGTCTGTATCCAAGCTCCTCAATCACTTCTGACAGTCATGTCACCCAGACTTTGAAAATTTATACTATTCTTGTACAGCCTGACTCTTTTCAGACTCATGAACTGTAAGTTAAGACGTAATACTTTTAACTGTATGTTAAGTATTCTAGGCTTGGTATAAATTCAAATTGTGGGGAAGTCACTGAACGTTGGCATTAGGTTCCTAAAGCCAGTAGTAGAAAACTGCAGCCCAAGCTGCTGTATTACAGGCAGTGACAGCAATGGATAGGTAGCCCACGTGCTCCAACTAGAGTGCACACGAAGGTGCATTCTTGATTTTCTTCTGTAATTGTGCTGTTCAGCTGTTTAGCAGTGCTGGTGGAAGTATAATCTCTGTTAAAAACAAGTAGCTGTTCAGGCCAAAAGGCCACAGATGCTTGCCGTATGCCTAACTTCATGCAACTCATGTTCTGCAAGTTCAGATGCATGTTTCCAAGACTGGGTTCTAAAATACATTCGTTCTAGCTTACTCCCTTGAGCTGCTCCCAGCATACAGGTGACAGCTCCCTTAGGGTTATCAACAGTCAAACTGAGTGTGCAGGAAAATTCCCGTGCCTCAGGTTGTGTCACGGGAATAAATACTGAAGGAGTCACCTTGATGTAGTACACGGAAAACCTCCAGGATTACCTAGCAGAGTCCATTTCTATTCCATGATTCTTAGTTACATATCTCAGTTCCGCAGCTTATTACAAATTCTGTCTAGGAGTTACTAATACCTCTTTTAATTTTTAAGGGATTGGCACTACAGAAATCCTTGCCTATGAATTATTACACAGTCTTTCAGCACATCAGAAAACTGGTACCCAAGGACTGCATCTTAGTAAGTGAGGGAGCAAACACCATGGACATTGGACGAACTATGCTTCCAAATTACTATCCCCAGCAAAGGTGTGGTATTTTCTTGGTTGTGCTGAATCACCAGGCCAGGTCTGTGTATAAATGTTTCCATTTAGCTGAGAAGTGTGATGGTCTACAATTTTTATAACCCTGTTTATAGGTTCTAAATAAAAAATGGAAATTTAGTGTGTTGTGGGAAGAGGCTAAGGGAAGTTTTTCCCTCCTATGCTGATGTCCTGTCATGGATTTTAACAATTCCCTGTGACTTGTCTGGGTGCTCTGCAAAAACTGGGGATAGTTTCTCACACTTTTGTCGAAAGTGAGGGAGGAGCATAATTTTGAATTCCCTGATCTAGATGTTGATTTCTGTGCTCAGAGTCTGTGGCAAGTATTAATTTAAAAGAAAAACAAACACTGGGATTCCCATGTTGAAGATAATTCATTTGAAGAGGTTTTTTCATTGAAACACACCAGGGAACAAAACCAGGAAAAACTCAAGAGGAATCAACTCATTTTGAAATTGGACTGTATATTGGGCACAATTGCATGTAAACCTGCACACCTAAAATGTAGGCATTCAAACCTGGAAGTGTTGGTCTGTCACTTCAGTCAGTATGTGTAGCCTGGTTTTAATGCAAGTAGGGATTAAGTGCTGTTTCTTGCATGGGGGGAAAGAGTGAATTCTGTCTGGTGAGGTGAAACTTCTGATCTGTGAAGCTGATGCATTGTGGAACTAGCACTAAAGTCCTAAACGAACCCAAATACTTCTTTGTAAACAAAAAACAACCAACCTACCAAAAAACCCCACCCATAATTGCACTGAAGCTGGGGGGAAAGTTTATGTTTTAGTTCCCCCCCCCGCCTTTAAAAGAAGGGCACAGTAATGTTAATGGTTGTCTTTTCAGATTGCATTGCACCTATCTGAAAGCAAATTTGAAAAGTTGACCCTAGAATAATCTAGTTCTTTATGTACTTCTGCATCCACTCTGTGCTTCTGACTGAACTTATCCAACTCAATTACAGCTTTCAATTTGATTTGAAAAGTTGAACAGAAATTTGAACAACAGTATTTAACTGATGGCTTTGGGACTTCTCATTACATTTTCAAGGAATGAAATGCAGAAAGATTTCCTGTAGTCTGTCTCTCTCTCCTTTAATTGAATGGTTTTGAAATATTGTTACTATGCAAGCTAAAAGCATACAAGAGTAGTTCTTTATTGTAGTACAAATACTGTGTAAAAGCGCTTAATTTTAATGAGAGTTCTGGTGTGTTTATATCCCCTAAAACATTTGCAGCCTTATCAAATGGTTAACTGAATATAATAATCTATACATCTGGTACCTCTTTATACCCCTTGTTTATGAAGCAGCGTTTGAATAGTATATGGAAGATTATTAGAAGTCAAGTCACCATGGATTTGTTTAAAAGTTTGAGTAGAAAGAAAGGGACAGTAATTGTGTGTTCTCCCCTTCAGGCTTGATGCCGGCACTTCGGGAACAATGGGAGGACTGGGTTTTGCTGTAGCAGCTGCAATGGTGGCTAAAGACTGAACCCCTGCAAAGCGAGTCATCTGCATTGAAGGAGATAGTGCTTCTGGATTTCCTGGGATGGAGGTGCAGACTATTTGCAGGTGAGTGTTTTTGGCTTGAGAAAGCCCTCTTCATAATATTGCCAGGATCGATTTAATTAGAAGGCCACTGTTAGATGGGATACTCCTGAAAGCAGATGAAAACAAGCCAGAAAATATACATGGTCATTGTTATGCTGTTGTGACATAATGTGTTCCCAGTGCTATGCAGATCATGTTTCAAGTGGAAGTGATTGTTGTGTTGTTGTTTATGCTTATTTTTTTCCAAAATTATTATTATTTCCCTTTTACTTTTGAGGGAAAATAACACTTTTACCACCTCACAGAAATGTGCAAGCATTTCATAGTTCCTCCAAATGCATCTTTTTGTAGATACAACTTGCCAATCCTGATTATCCTAGTGAACAACAATGGGATTTACACTGGTTTGGATGGAGTTGCCTGGAAGGAGATTAAAGTTTGGAGATCCTGCTACATGGTGAGCATTTTCAAAGTGCTTCCTGTTAACTAAGGAAGAAGTGACCCAAATGGTCATTCTCTTCACTTGTAATGCTTTGTTTTTTTCCCAGAGAGAAATTTTCATGAAGTGAACTTAGTCTGTGAAAGGAAGAACCTCCAAAATAAAGCAACCACCCTAAGTGCAGACTATTGTTTACACAACAGGGCAGCAGAGAGATGACTCTCTTAGTTGTCTCAGGTTCCTGCAGCAGCTCAGGCCACACGGTACGGACTTCATAGTGGGCTGACCTCCCAAACCGTGATAATCTCCAGAGTTACCTGAGACTTGTGTTTGAATTTACACTGGGCTTCTGCTTCTGGAACCGAGATCTCTGTACCGAGTAAACTATGCTAAAGCTTTCCTCGGGAATATCTGCAGAAGATGAAAATGAGTCTGCTACCTTATAAGCATAGCTTAAGTGGTATAGGAAACACAGTTCGTGCAGCCTGGAAGAGTTCATCAGGCCAGCGCAATGATCATCTTGCACTTTAAAATCAGTGTTGGAGTAATTAAATTGGTCAGCCTGGCAATTCTTCCTTGCCATTAATTGGAGGTTTTCCATTTTGTCACAGTGTGCCTCCTGTTTCTCTCCTGCCAAATTCACACTGTGAGGAAATTATGCCTGCCTTTGGAGGGAAAGGATACTTTGTTAAAATGCCAGAGGAGCTGCAGAATGCTCTGAAAGCAAGCGTGACTGACAAGCAAACCCCTTCTCTTACAAAGATAATGATTGATCCACAGTCTGAAACAGGTCTGTTAGGTTGTCCTTCATTTTTCTGCAAGCTTCATGTGGGCAAGCCTCTGAAATCCTCAGAAAGTTATCACTTAAACCACAGAGAAGGGAGAGAGAGTTGCAAGTCAGAAAGATTGTCTTTAGATTTGGAAGCCAGGAGAATAATGAGCATTTTTATGCTGTGCTCTCTGCTTTCCCAGTTTTTTGGTTTGGGTTTCTTTTTTTTTTTTTTTCCTGTTGGCTATTTTTAATGCATAGTGTTTTTACTGACTGATTCCAGATTTATGGTTGATCCTTTTCATTCCTGATAAAACTGAATGTTTTTAAGCAGTCTTTCTTTCCTGTGGATTCTGTCTGGTAGTTAATACATTCATGAACGGTGTTCCTCCTACTGTGTGTCTATTCTGCTATGTGGTTTATTCTGATGTTTTTTCTTTGTTTTTCCTTCCAGGAATTTCCCTGGCTGACTCGTTCTAACCTGTAGTAGAAGATGAAGATAATGATGGTGTAAAGCAGTGCATTAAGCAAAACTAAATTAGCTTCCAGGAGGGGCACTGATACAACTCTGTTTTTGCATAAGCATTGGATCAGGGTAAGATTTTAGACCTGCTATGAGAGGCATTTTTCAATATTGGAATTAAGTAATTATAAAATGGAAAAGACAGATACAAATGTACGTCAGGCGTTTTAGCAGATTGAACAGAAACACTGATTATGAAACTTTTTCTTTTACTCAGTCATATGCTGCCTCAATTTGTGAATTACAATTTTGAATGTTGTGGACAAAGAGAGTAAGCTGAGGGTTATATGCTGACTGAAACAGAAGTCTTTGGCAGCCTGCAGTCACAGCAGCTTCATTTTCAACTGACCACCAGCATGCTACTTGTTGGAGACTTTATCCTGTATGGACCAAAACAAAGCATCTTGTTGAGAAACAGAGCTTATGGGCCTCATTCTTCATTGAAGCCCATGGGGAGATCAGCACCTCTGTCTCCACATGCCCTCCTCAGGAAGCTGTAGGAAGCAGTGAGGTTGCTCCTCGGCCTCCTTTTCTCCAAATTCCACCAAGCCCGTGTCCTCAGCTGCTCCTCAGAGCACACTCCTTCCAGCCCCTGCACCAGCTCTGCTGCCCTCCTCTGGGCTCATTCCAGGCCCTGAACAGCCTTTTTAAAGGGTGGGTCCCAGAGCTGTGCACAGGACGCAAGGGGAGGCCTCACCAGTGCTGGATCAAACCCCGTTCTTTCTCCGGGGCGTTGCCGCCATCAGATGGCTGCGTGTGGTAGAAATGCCCTTCTGTACAGGGTCTGCATGCACAGCTTGGTTTCCAGGGTGCCCAGCAGCTGTGCCTAGGGCAGGGCCAGCAGGGCAGGGCCAGGCCCCTGGGCCTTCTGGGCACAGGCCCCGCCGGGGGGCCAGCCCTGCCAAGGCCTTCCTGGGAGGCTGCTGGGGGCAGAGGGGCAGGGGCGGGGCTGTGTGGGACCCTGCCCCCGCCTTGTCACAATGCCAGCGCCTGGCAACGCAGCAGTGCCAGTGCCCCGGGGCAGGGGAAGGGAGCAGCCTGCCCTGTCCCGCTGCCAGCCTGCCCGGCCCTGCCACCAGCGGCGAGACGAAGGGAACGCGCTCTGGCGCTGGAGGAGCTCTGCAGAGATGGCCGTCCTCATCCTCTGCGCAGCCCGGGGCAGCAGCCGCAGGAAATGCAAGGCACAGACGACGCAGCGCTCTCGCCCAGGGCTTTGGAGTTCCCCCTGGGGTGCCAGCAGGCCCGGGAAGGCTTCTTGCGCCCAGGTCAGGCCAGGGGCATTTTTAACAGTCTCGGAAGCCCCTGGGAGGGCTCCATGTTGAGGGAGGAAAGAGGATGGGCAGTGCCAGTGCCTCCGGGGCGGCGCGAGCAGCGGGTGGGACGAGGGGCTGGGTCTTGCTGCCATGCTCGGGGACTAGCCGATCGCCAGCACTGGGGTCAGGAAGGAATTTTCCCCCGGGGCGCATTGGCACTGGTCCCCGGGGGTTTTTTGCCTTCCTCTGCAGCATGGAGCACGGCCCCTTGTCAGGGCTCCCCTCGTCCATGCTGGCTGGGTTCCTGTCCGCTGCTCCCGTGCCACAACGCCGGCCTCTCGTGCCCTGCAGCTGGGGGGAGGCAGGCTTTTTTTCCCCCGCAGTGGGCTGGCAAGCGGCCGCGGGGGTTTTTTGCCTGCCTCTGCAGCACCGAGCACGGCCCCGGACAGGGCTCCTTTGGGCCGTTGTGCCCGGGTGCCGGCTGCTCGTGCTCCACGAAGGTGCCCTCCTGCCCCGTAGCCGGGGGGACGGATCTTTCCAGGCGCCTGGGGCTGGGGCTCTGGGTGGCCCCGGGGGCTGCTGCTTCTCCTCTCTAGCACTGAGCATGGCCCCTTGTCAGGGCCCCTGCCTTGTGCAAAAGGGCCCCAGCCTGGCTGCCCCGTCAGGAGCTGCCGCTATCCAGGGCTCCCTGCGTGGAAGCGCCGAGCAGTCCCGAGAGCGCGTTTCATGCCTCCATAGCCAAGTAGCACAGTGAAGCAATGTTTTGAAGGCAAAAAGTAGGCTTGTCTTCAATAGGGGGTATCCTTTGGGAAACATCCTGTGGTAGCACACTCCCCCTTTTCCCTCTTTCTTCTTATCCTGTAACATCACATAACAGCATAATATAACAAACAGGATCTTCACCTGTGGTGGGTTGACCCTGGCACAGCACCAGGAGCCACTACATCACCCATCTTTATATAACCAACAGCATTATAAAACAAACAGTATATAACAAACAGCATCAAATAACACACAGCATCCTATAACAAGCAGCATCATATAAAAGCATCGTATAAGAAACAGCATCAGATAAAAAACATAATAGAAGAAACACCATCATATAAAATCATCATAGAACAGCATGATATAACAAACAGCATCATTTAACAGCATAATACAGCAAATAGAATCCTATAAAAGCATCATATAACAGAGCATCATCAAACCACATAACAGACAGCATCATATAAAATCATCATAAGACACAGCATCATTAAACCTCACTACTGAAGAAACAGTATCAAATAGAAGCATCATATAAAAAGCTACATCGCATAACCACACCATATAACGGCATCATACACCAAAATTCTCTCTCCTGTCGTCTGTCTCGTCAGTACCTTTTTGTCTTCTTCAGCATCTTCTTTCATTTTCTTCTCCGTCATCTCTCTCAATGTCTCTCATTGTTTTGTCTCATGTCATGTCTCTCTCTCTCATCGTATCTCACTCTTGGTGTCTCTTGGCATCTCTCTTGTCGTCATCTCAGCATTGTCTCTCATGATGCTGCCTTTTCATTTTCTTCTACATCTTCTTCGTCTTTTATGGCAACATCATCTTCATCGTCTCTTGTCGTCGTCGTGTCTTTCATCATCACTCTCACTCTGCGACAATTATCATATGCATCTCTCCCTCGTGATTTCCCTCTCGCCATCTCTCAATCCACCCCTCCCTCGCATTGTCTCCCCCTCCCTCGCGTCGCCTCCCCCTCCCTCGCGACGCCTCCCCCTCCCTCGCGTTGTCTCCCCCTCCCTCACAACACCTTCCTTTATCTCGCAATGCCTTCCATTCCCCTCCCTCGCATTGTCTCCCCTTCCCTCGCGTCGTCTCCCCCTCCCTTGCGTCATCTCCCCCTCCCTCGTGTCGCCTCCCCCTCCCTCGCGTTGTCTCCCTCTCCCTCGCGATGCCTTCCTTTAGTTTGCGATGCCTTCCCTTCCCTCGTGTCATCTCCCCCTCCCTCACGTCATCTCCTTCCCTTCCCTCGCATCTTCTCCCCCTCCCTCGCGTCGTCTCCCTTCCCTTGCGTCGTCTCTGTGTCCCTCGAGTTGTCTTCCATCTCCTCGTTCCGAACGTGGTTGCCACGCCTCTCTGTGCTGCGTGATGCCTCTCTGTCCCGCACAACACCTCCCCCTCCCTCGCATTGTCTCCCCCTCCCTCACATCGTCTCCCTCTCCCTCGCATCAAATCTCCCACCATTGCGGCATTCCAATCTCCGTTGCGTCGTCTCTCTCTCCCTCGCGTGCTCTCTCTCTGTTTTGTGTCCACGCACACTCTCTCTCTCTCTCTCTCTCGTGTTGTCTCCCTCTCTCGGTGCCATCTTTTTTGTTGTCTTCTTCATCCTTTTTCATTTTCATTGTCTGCATCCTCTTTTTCTTCCTTTGTCTTCACCATCTCCCTCATCGTCTCTGGCGCTGTCTCTCTGTTGTCGTTGGCGTCTCTGTCTCTTGGCATCTCTCTATTTGTCTCAAAACGAAATTCAAATACGACAACATAAACCCACAGAAAATAAGATGAATCAAATTAGGAAATCAAATATAAAATGCAGTGAAATATAAAGTCAGATATAATCATCTACTGAAATAAACGTGATGCAATGAAATAGAGTTTCTACTTGCAATCTTTCTGCATTGTCTTCTTGAAAGTGGTTTTGGAGATGAAAAAGCCCCAACATTTTTAGGCAAATTTTAGGCTCAGACCCACAGAGAGATAGCGGCACCGGCACTGGCAAGCTCCGCTGCCAAGTACCGCGCTTTTTTTCCTCCTTTTTCGAGGTTTTTGAGGTGGACTGGGGTTCCCTGGCCCAGGGAAGGCCCAGGCAGGGGAGAGAGACCCTCTCGAGAGTGAATCTGAGAGGGCCACGTGGCTGGGGGCGTTCCCGGGCAGACCGCGACAGATTTAAATGCGGCGAACCGTTGGGACTAGGGCTAAAGCTCCTGCAAAGAAGAACACAGCGACACAGACAGAGGTCCTTTGCAAGCATGTTGGTGTCCAGGTCTCTGGCTGCAGGGAGTGCTGGAGTTTGGCACTGCTGGCGGAGGCTGATGGGGGTCACTCCTGTGCCCGGTGTGACCAGGTGGATGATCTGCTCAGCCTGGTGGCTGAGCTAAAGGAGGATGCCGAAAGGCTAAGAACAATAAGGGAGTGTGAGAGGGAAATAGACTGGTGGAGTCAGGCCCTGCCATCCTTGAGGACAGAGCAGGTGGAGGCTCCATTAGGAGAGGAACCTCTAGTCTCTTGCCACCAGGTTAATGAAGATAACTTATGAAACAAGGGGGAATGGAAACAGGTCCCTGCTCGGCGAGGCAGACTAACCCCATCCCAGCGTCCCTCCCCTTCCCCTTTTTGGTTGTCCTTGAAAAACCGATATGGGGCTCTGGAATTGGAGGGACAAACAAATGATGATGGGGATGAAGGTCCATCAGAGGAGTCACCCAGGGCTAATCAGTCTCCCTCATGCATTGTGACTAGTTCTAAAAAGAAAAAGAGGAGGGTAATTGTAATTGGTGACTCCCTTCTCAGAGGAACTGAGGGCCCCATATGCCGGCCAGACCCACACCACAGGGAGGTCTGCTGCCTCCCTGGGGCCAGGGTCAGAGATTTTAGAAGGAAACTTCCTAGTCTGGTACAGCCATCAGATTACTATCCCTTATTGGTTATACAGATTGGTAATGATGCCACAGTGGGAAGCCTTAAAACAATTAAAAAAGACTTCAGGGCCCTGGGGAGATCACTTGGGCTCAGGAGCCCAAGTGGTGTTCTCCGCCATTTCTTCAGTGGAAAGGAGTGGTACTGAAAGAGGCAGGAAGACCCACCTGATTAATATGTGGCTGAGAGGCTGGTGCCACCAACAGAATTTTGGGTTTTTTGAACACGGGGAGCTTTATGCTGCACGGGGTCTGCAGGGAACAAATGGAGTTCATCTGTCTCCAAGGGGGAAAAGAATTCTTGCATATGAGCTGTCTGGGCTCATGGAGAGGGCTTTAAACTAGGTCTGAAGGGGGAAGGGGATAAAACTGGACCTGCCAAAGTTGAACAAAAGGGTGGCAGGTCATTGTTGGGCAAGAAGTCACTAGCCCGGCTCAAGTGCATCTACACAAATGCACGAAGCATGGGCAACAAACAGGAGGAGCTGGAAGCTATTGTGAAGCGCGTCCGCTATGATGTAGTCGCCATTGCAGAAACATAGTGGGATGACTCTCATGAGTGGAGTTCTGCAATGGATGGCTATAAGCTCTATAAGCGGAATAGGCAAGATAGAAAGGGCGGTGGCGTGGCTCTCTGTGTTAAAGAGTGTTTTGAAAGTATAGAAGTTAGTAAGTGTGATGGACCAGTTGAATGTTTATGGGTTAAGTTGAGGAAGGCCAATGAGGTAGATATCCTGCTGGGGGTCTGTTATAGACCGCCCAATCAGGATGAAGAGGTTGATGAATTATTCTATGGACAACTGGCAGAAGCTGCCAAATCGCAAGACCTTGTTCTTGTGGGAGATCTCAACTTGCCGGACATCTGCTGGAAATATAACACAGCAGATAGGAAACAGTCCAGGAGGTTCCTGGACTGTGTGGAAGATAACTTCCTGACTCAGCTGGTCAGTGAGCCCACCAGGGGAGGTGCCTTGCTGGACTTGTTGTTCACAAACAGAGAGGGACTGGTGGGTAATGTGGTGGTTGGAGGCCGTCTTGGGCTTAGTGACCATGAAATGATAGAATTTTCAATTCTTGCCCAAGTAAGGAGGGGGAGCAGCAGGACTATTACCATGGACTTCCGAAGGGCAGACTTCAACCTGTTTAGGACACTGGCTGAGAAAGTCCCTTGGAGTACAGTCCTAGAGGGCAAGGGGGTCCAGGAAGGCTGGACTGTTTTTAAAAAGGAACTCTTAAAGGCCCAGGAGCAGGCTGTCCCCATGTGTCGTAAGACAAACAGGCGGGGAAAACGACCGGCCTGGCTAAATGGGGAGCTTCTGGCGGACCTTAGGAGGAAGAGGAGAGTCTACCACCTTTGGAAGAAGGGACAGGCTACTCAAGAAGAGTACAGGGATTTAGGTAGGTTGTGTAGAAAGAATATTAGGCGGGCAAAAGCTCAACTAGAACTCAGCCTGGCCACCGCTGCAAGAGA
The DNA here is from genome assembly GCA_025345505.1 of Todiramphus chloris collaris. Lineage (NCBI taxonomy): Eukaryota > Metazoa > Chordata > Aves > Coraciiformes > Alcedinidae > Todiramphus > Todiramphus chloris. Next base: position 11,372 of record JANVCC010009223.1, read on the forward strand.
CAACAAAAAGAGTTTTTACAAATATATTAATAACAAAAAAAGAACTAGGGAAGATCTCCATCCCTTACTGGATGCAAGGGGGAACATTGTTATCAAGGATGAGGAAAAGGCTGAGGTACTTAATGCCTTCTTTGCCTCAGTCTTTAATAGTCAGTCTGGTTATCCTCATGGCATTCAATCCCCTCAGCTGGAAGATAGGGATGGAGACCAGAACAGTCCCCTCATAATCCAGGAAGTGGTAGTTAAAGATCTTCTAAGCCAACTGGAAACCCACAAGTCTATGGGGCCAGATGGGATCCACCCGAGAGTGCTGAGGGAATTGGCAGTGGAACTTACCAAGCCTCTCTCCATCATTTATCAGCGATCCTGGTCAACTGGGGAGGTCCCAGATGACTGGAGACTTGCCAATGTGACACCCATCTATAAGAAGGGCAGGAAGGATGATCCAGGGAACTACAGGCCTGTCAGCCTGACCTCAGTCCCAGGAAAGATTATGGAACAGTTCATTTTGAGGGTGATCACACATCAAGTGCAGGACAATGGGGGGATCAGGCCCAGCCAACGTGGGATCATGAAGGGCAGGTACTGTCTAACCAACCTGATCTCCTTCTATGACCAGGTGACCCGCCTAGTGGATGAGGGCAAGGCGGTGGATGTTGTCTACCTGGACTTCAGGAAGGCATTTGACACCGTTTCCCACAGCATTCTGCTGGAGAAGCTGGCAGGTCATGGCATAGACAGGAGGACTCTCCGCTGGGTTAGAAACTGGCTGGATGGCCGAGCCCAGAGGGTGCTGGTGAACGAAGTCAAATCCAGTTGGCGACCAGTCACAAGCGGTGTCCCTCAGGGCTCAGTTTTGGGACCCGTCTTGTTTAATATATTCATCAATGACCTGGATGAGGGAATTGAATGTACCCTCAGTAAATTTGCAGATGACACAAAATTAAGCACAAATGTCGATCTGCTTGAGGGTAGGAAGGCTCTGCAGCGGGATCTGGACAGGCTGGAGAGATGGGCTGAGCTCAATTGTATGGAGTTTAACAAAGCCAAGTGCCGGGTCATGCACTTCGGTCACAACAACCCCCAGCAACGCTCCAGGCTTGGGAGGAGTGGCTGGAGAGCTGCCTGGGGAAAAGGACCTGGGGGTGTTGGTCAATAGCCGGCTGAACATGAGCCAGCAGTGTGCCCAGGGGGCCAAGAAGGCCAATGGCATCCTGGCCTGGATCAGGAACGGTGTGACCAGTAGGAGTAAGGAGGTGATCGTACCCCTGTACTCGGCACTTGTGAGACCGCACCTTGAGCACTGTGCCCAGTTTTGGTCACCACAGCACAGGAGGGACATTGAGGTGCTGGAGCGAGTGCAGAGGAGGGCAACAAAGCTGGTGAAAGGGCTGGAAAGCATGGCCTGTGAGGAGCGGCTGAGGGAACTGGGTTTGTTAGTCTGGAGAAGAGGAGGCTGAGAGGAGACCTTATCGCCCTCTACAACTACCTAAAAGGAGGTTGTAGAGAGGCTGGTGTTGGTCTCTTCTCTCAAATTAGTAATGATAGGACAAGGGGGAATGGAATGAAGTTGCCGAGCTGAGACCTGTCCCCTGGGCCCTTGGCAGGAGACGGGGTGAGCGGAGGTCCCAGGGGAGGCCGGCTGGTCCCAGGCACTGAGGCCACAAGCACCCCAGGGGGCCCTGACAGAAGTAGACCTGCGCTGCTCACGTGCTCTCCTTTAGACACTTGAGGCTGGCCACTTTGGGGGCAGAGCATGGGCCAGATGGACCTTTGCTCTGAACGGGTGTCGCTCTTCTCAGGCTGTTGCGTTTGGTTGGGTTTTTCCAAGGGAAAGGGCTCAGGCATTTCTAAAAAGGAGTACAAGATAAAAAAACCCACGGGGACACAAGCAGGTCTTGTTCACGGCAAAAAGATTTGCAACCGTTTAGTTCAGGATCACGTTCTGCTTCAGAGTGAGGCCTTGATCATTGAGCCTCACTAGCATCAGAGATGCGGCCTTTTGCCTTGCTGTGGAAACAAAACGCTAACGCAGGTGAATGCACACAAGTTTCCCCTCCTGAGTAAACGGATGGCCGTAGCTGTAGCAGATTGAATCTCAAGGAAGTCACAGTGATGTCAAGAGAGCAGAAGAAGAATAACTTATTTCAGTGGAAATTTTAAGAGAAACCTAGTTCTTACTGGAGAGTTTTTTGTCAAAGAATATAGGCAGAGAAAATATTTCTATCCCAACTTCTCACCAACTTGACAGGTAAAAACAGTGAATTGGAACAATTAGAAAGCTTTTGATTAGGGTCATGGAGAGCCTAGGAAAGCGGTCCCGGGGTTTTTTGCCTGCCTCTGCAGCACCGAGCACGGCCCCGGCCAGGGCTCCTTTGGGCCGTTGTGCCCGGGTGCCGGCTGCTCGTGCTCCACGAAGGTGCCCTCCTGCCCCGTAGCCGGGGGGACGGATCTTTCCAGGCTCCCGGGGCTGGGGCTCTGGGTGGCCCCAGGGGCTGCTGCTTCTCCTCTCTAGCACTGAGCACGGCCCCTTGTCAGGGCCCCTGCCTTGTGCAAAAGGGCCCCAGCCTGGCTGCCCCGTCAGGAGCTGCCGCTGTCCAGGGCTCCCTGCGTGGAACAGAAGCGCCGGGCAGGCCCGAGAAGGAGCTTTTGTTGTTACTTATTCTTCTTAGCACAATAGTACTCAAATTAAAACCCAAATGTTGTGGGAGACATTGGCTTATCTGAGGGATTAGAATGTATTAACAAGACAAATGTCACCAAACGTCACCCGAGATCTTGGCGAAAAACCAGATCCTATAAAATGTGTCACCAAGGCCAGCAGAGAGCTCAGAGCAAGTGTGGAGGTGAGGGGTTGCAAAAACTTTGCATAGATGAGGATTGTGGTTAATGGACTGGCTGCAGAGCTCGCTGCAGTCGGCACTGAGAGCTGTCATGGGGGTTATTATTCTCTAGCACTGCTGTCACCTGCCAGGTGCTACTGGACTGTGCCTGCTGCTTTAGTAACTCAAACCTGGCTGTTTGGCATCGTGCCAGTCCTTAACCAGGCTCTGCAGCAGGAGCTCCCCAAGCCCCGCGGCCAGCATGACGAGACAGGATTCTCAGATGTACCTTCTGACTTTGCAGAACTGCTCAGTGAAGCCCTTGGTCTGTGTCAGGCAAACGTCCCCCCTTCATCACAGGGCCGCCCTGTCGCCCGTGTCCCCCCTCTGCTGGCACGAGGCGATGGCAGAAAGGGGAGAGCGCAGCGGAGACAGTGGGGACAGGGACAGATCTTGCGGCAGAGCAGGAGGAGGACAGGGACACGAAGGAAGCTCTCCTGGCGGGGTGGCTCCTGCCGCTGCAGTGGAGCAGAGCGTGCTGCTGGGAGAGCTGCCACCCTTTTGGGGACCCTCTCAGCCACACCTGCCACCCCCTGACTATGCCTGGGAACCCTGCTGCGACTCCGTGTGCCATGGCTGCTGCAGCCCCAGACACGGCCTCTTCCTCAGCATGAGCCCCAGCCCCTTCAGCAGGGCCCAGACTGGGGCTTGGCACTGGGGGTATCCCAGCAGGGAGGAAAACTTGTGGCGTGCCCGCGGGCTCCCAATCCATCCCCATGGAGCCCCAGGGGAGGGAAACTGAGGCACGTAGGCAGCTGTGTCAACTTCAGGGCTGCTTGGGGTGGCCGTTCTCCAGGGTGCCCCCCAAACTCCTGGGAAGGGTAAACTGTGGCCGGGTGGAAGATCAGGAGCCCCTGCCCTGCTGACCCTGTCCCCATCTCACAGGTCCCTTCGGAGAAGCCTGGCACAGAACAGAGCGGCTGGGAGTGGAGGGGTGACCCCGTCCATCACCCCAAACACCCCGCACCAGCCAGGGCTGTGTGGAGCTGGACAAGGTGTGACTGGGACACTGAGGCTGCTGGAGGTGTTGGAGGGAGAGAGGGAGAAGGACCAGGAGCAGGTGGATCTGTGCCTCAGTTTCCCCAGTTGAGAGCAAGGCTGGGGTTTGGGGGAAGGGGACATTATTGAGTCTGTGCCTCAGTTTCCCCAG
>JANVCC010009230.1:0-11519 GCA_025345505.1 Todiramphus chloris collaris
CCCGTTGAAGCTCTTGCCGCAGTCAGCACAGGGGAAGGGCTTCTCACTAGTGTGGATGTGGCGGTTCTGGGTAAGCGTAGACTTGTCACCAAAACTCTTGCCACAGTCATCAGAGCAGTACAGCTGCTCACTGGGGTGAGTCTGCATGGGATTCATCAGCTCTGAGTGCTGGCTGAGGCTCCGCTGGCTGTCATCACGAGTACTGGTGGTGGCCATGGTGTCTGGCACCTTCCCCTCAGAACTGCACAGCCTGCCATCCTTGGAGAGGTGGTGGTGGAGATGCTGTCTGCAGTCAGAGCTGTGCCTGAAGCTCTTGCCACAGGTGCCACCGTCATCCAGACACACCCTAGTGTGGACACGACGGTGCTGGAAGAATTGGGAGACATGGCGGAAGGTCTCAGCACAGTGGGCACAGGCAAAGGGCTTCTCCCCGGTGTGTGAGCGCCAGTGGGCGATGAGCTTCGAGCGCCATCGGAAGCTCTTGCCGCAGCCGGCGCAGCGGTACGGCCTCTGCCCGGTGTGGAGGCGGCGGTGCCGGAAGAGGCTGCAGCTGAGGCTGAAGCTCTTGCCGCAGTCAGCACAGGCAAAGGGCTTCTCCCCGGGGTGGAGGCGCCAGTGGGCGACCAGCATGGAGCTGCGCTGGAAGCTCTGCCCGCAGTCCCCGCAGACCTGTGGCCTCTGGCCCGGAGTGGAGGCAGCGGTGCGGGAAGAAGCGGGAGCCATGGTGGAAGCTCTTGCCGCAGACAGCACAGGCAAAGGGCTTCTTGCCGCTGTGGCTGTGCCAGTGGGCGATGAGCGTCAGGCTGCGACTGAAGCTCTTGCCGCAGCCAGCACAGGTGAAGGGCCCGGTGCAAGGGTGGGGGCACCGGTGCTTCAGCAGCTGCGAGCTGGGCAGGAAGCTTTGCCCACACTTGGGGCACTGATTGTGCTGCTTGCCTAGGACAGAGGGGGCTGCTGCAGATTCATCTTCCTCGTCCTCCTCCTCTTCTTCGCCCTCGTCGTATTCATCCCCCTCCTCCTCCTCTTCTCCCTCATCTTCCTCCTCCTCCTCTTCATCCTCATCCTCCTCTTCCTCCTTATTCTCATCCTCCTCTTCCTCCTTATTCTCTTTATCATCTTCCCCTTCCTCCTCATCCTCCTCCTCCATCTCTTCCTCCTCCTCCATCTCTTCCTCCTCCTCCTCATCCTCTTCCTCATCTTCTTCAACCTCATCCTCTTTGTCCTCTTCATCTTCTTCCTCAGGGCTGTGCTTCAGGTCCTCTAATTTCTTCTCAAGGGGATGCTTCTCCTCTGGGCTCTCATCTGTGGGATTCTGGGGGATCATCCTGGGCTGAGGAATCAGCCCTGGGCCCACGGCTGGGCCCTGGGAACCGTCCATGGCCACAGAGTGAGCACAGACTGACAGTCAGACAGTGCAGGGAGAGGGGGTCAGGCAGCCATGTGGAGCTGGTCAACAATGGCGGCTCCTGACCCCAGAAGATCAAAGGCAGAGATCCTGACCTTGTTGGGACCTCCCCCTGACACCTGAAACCTCCCAACACCTCCCAACACTCCCTGACACCCAACACCCTCCTCAGCCCTGGACTTGGGGGAGGGGAACTCAGGGCCTGGAGCTGTGGTTGGCACAGTGGAAGGAGCTCAGCTCATCTGAAGGGTTCCACCTGAGCACTCAGTGGGTGATGATGAGGTGTTGGTGGGTGTGGCAGAAAGAGACTGGGCTGCCAGGTTGAAGCAAAGGATTTCTCTGAACTCCCAGGTGTAACTGGAAGGCCCAAGCAAACCATCTCTCTGCAGTCTCCTGTGCCACTGGTGCAGGTTGGTATGGGTGCAGTGGCAGAATGCACTGGTGCCACTTCAAAGCAAGAATGCACTATAACCTATCAGAAAGCGTGCTAAATATTATACATGTGTTGGTTGAACCCAGCACTGAAGCCCTCCAGGCTCCTTCTCTGACTTTCTCTGGCAGCCCAACAGTGGTTTGAACTGAGACTCAGGGCACACCATTTGCTGAGGCATTTCAAGGCTCAGCTCATGGTTGGGCTCTGTGTGTGGTGCAGCATGGCCCTGTGTGGCCTGGGGATTATGGACAACTCAAGGCTGAGCCACCTACACAGCTCCCTGTGTGTCATCCCTGCATAGATCAGGCCAGAGACAGGCAAATCCAGGCCGAGTTGCCTGCATGCACCAGATGATACTGAAACTTGCTTATGAACTACGAGCCAGAAAACCCGAAGAGTGGGACACACCACTGGTCTGGTCAGTAAGGTTATGTGCAGGGGTCCAGGCCGTAGGGGTTGGGTCATATTGATGGGGTGCAGTAGGTGACAGCAGAGTCCTTTTTCTGAAGAATTTTCTACAGAATTGTGGCATTGGGGATGAAAATAATTTACTTATAGGATATTATTGTTAATTTCACAATCACTTCAAAACAGGTTGAATTGAACCTTGCTTTGCTGTGATCATTGCTATAAATAAGGCCAAATCCCAAGATTATAATAGCAACATTTTAAGACATAATGATTAGTAAGATATAAAAGGCAAGCAAACAGCGCTGGGTGCACGGGGAGTCTCAGCTCCACCAACACGCACACCAATACTACAACTGCTTCCCTTGCGATGCCCACTACTCTAATACATATTCATGTCTATTCTAAGCAGAGGAGTGCTTAAGCTTATTATTTAGACATTGCTGAGTGAGAAACATAGCCAGTGCTCTATCTCTACACTGACTCATGGATGGCAGCAAATGCCCTGTGGGGATGGTTCAGTGGAGGCAGAAAAACGGGTAGCGCAGAGGTAAACCCATTTAGGCTGCCACACTGGCACAGGACATTGCTGCTGGCATAGAGAAACTCATGAAAGAGCATCTCGTGGATGCCCACGAACCTAAACAGTGAGCCACTGAGGAACAGCAAAACAACCAGCAAGTGGATCAGGCTGCTAAAGTGTTCCACTCAGATTTAGGCTGGGAACATAAAGCTGAACTAGTTTTAGCTCGGTGGGCCCATGATATTTCAGGACATCAGGGAAGAGACACCCACAGGGTCAGAGACATCCATATGGTGAGACACCTGAGACCTAAGAGACACCTGTGTCGCTGTTTATGCCGGGAGCGGAGAGACGCAGCAACATAGAAGTTCAGCAAGAGCAGGCAAAAGAAGCAACTTTATTAATTTACAACCCCATTTTTATACCCCAGCCCCATAGGGCGATTGGTCAGTAATCACCCATCTCCTAGGGTGATTGGTTAAAGTCCTACAGCACCTATTTCAAAATATTTTTACAATGTACCATAAACAAAACTTATCGAAAAACCATGTGCTAGTCTAGTTTACAAAACCGTCCTACTATTTCTCATAACACGTGTGAGAAAGGCAGGGTTCTCACAGAATATTGTGAGAACCTAGGAAAATTCCTCTGCTAGCAGCTTTTCAGCATCCACAGAAAATTGGTGGGATTTTCAGGATGTGGTTGAGCATGGTGCCAGCTTTCGTAACAGCGTCGTGCCCGGAGAGCTTCCTCTTAGTGGGTGTTGCTTCATGGCCAAAACCCCACTTCATTAAAAAACCCAAACAACTATTTTCAAGTGTCTGAACTGTCCCCTCTTTGCCTTTGTTGATGAACATTTCTGTGGGATGCCTTTGACTTTTCCCCAGGCTAAAAAAACTAGTCTTTTTCTTTTCTATGTTTTGGTTTTGTTTTTGTTTGTGTTTTTAATTTTTTTTTCCCAATGCTTTATTTCTAGGATTTGAAGGGGGCAAAGCCTTGTTCTGTGCTCCTCTGCAAGCTTGCTTTGGACACAGGAGTGGCAGTACCAGAGGTAGAAATCTGATCCTTGTGCTTCTGTGTAATAATTTAAAATCTTCATTTGGAGGTTTTAAAATATTTCAGTTGGGAATCTTTGGTGTTGTTAACAAATAGATCATCCTGTCAAGTCAGCTAAAATTCCATGGTTAGTTTTCATCTCTACATTTCCTGCCTGCCTCAAGAGCACCACAGTCTGTTTCTGCTGGAGGGATTCAGAAATCATGTAGATGAGGCACATTTGGACATGCTGAAGGGGGAATGTGAGGAGTTGGGGACTTTGTTGTTTTGTTTCATTTGTTTGCCTTTTTTGTGTGTGTGTTTGACTTTTTGTGTAGTTTTTGTTTGATTGGTTAGTTTCTGGTAGATAGTTTTTTTCTTTGTTTGGTTTTGATTTTGTTTTCTCTTGACAGTTGGATGTGGTGTCCTTAGAGGTCTTTTCCAACCCTACCCAAAGAGATTCCTAACTTGACTGGGGGCAATACCTCAGAATTTGAAAAGGAATTTCCCTCATGGTGGCAACTAATTAATTTCACATATCACACAGAGAGTGAGAAGATTGTCAACCTTGTCCTCATCATATGAAATGCTTTCGTACCCAACATGTCCCCACCCATTGCGTTAGGACTGAACCACAATGGAGCCATCTCCATCCCTTAGAGCACAGAGCGTGGGCCCATCTAAAGGAGGGAGAGTGGCAAACAACTGATGGATGCACTGCATTGTGTGAGCACAGCAATGCTTCCTTTGAGAAAGTCATGGTCTGGAAGCTCAAGACACCCGTTTGGACACAGAACAAAACATTTGGCAGTTAGAAACTCACACAACAGATGTTCCTGAGCCGCAGTCAAAGATATAGACAGGTCAGATAGTCACAGATATTGGAGAGGCTGTGTCTGCAGGAGAACATGGTGTAGCTCCATACTCAGAGATGACTTAGTTTCCAAAAGAACCAATCTGTTCAGTTTCTGTGTCTAATTTCCCTCTGACTGCTGGTTGTGATTTTAATTTCACTGCACTGATAACTGCTCATGATGATTTATCTTTAGATTACATGTTTTATAATGAACTGACACAGACTGCCATGATTGGGTGACACATGATGGGGTGACATGATGGGGTGACCCTGCACTGACCGTGCTAGTGGGGGTGGGAAGTAGACCCAGCCACATGGGGTTTACTGATGCTGAGGCTCTTGCCATCTTTCCTTGATGTCACCTTCCCCAGGATGGCATCTGCCATTAGCTCCACTGCTGGAGGGATGGTGCCAGGCAGGTCAATCAGACAGCAATTGCTGTCTGCATGGACAGGTGCAAGCAACAAGGGAGCTCTTTGTCCAGCACTTGGTCTCAAACACATCCCCCTGACACTCTCAGCTTGTCCCCCTGAATCCCCTGAGAATGCCCAAAGATCAAAGAGCTTTTGAGGGAGGAGCTCCTTGGGTGTGTTCCTGACAAGAGCTTTGGAAGAGGTGTGCAGCCTTCTGGCCCTGCTGGTGATACGTTCATGGAGGGAAGAGGTGACACAGTGGGTCCCGTGGCCTGCTCCTGCCTGCAGCCACAAGGGTTCTGCTGCACAGACAACAGGAGTGTCACAAGTTACATCAGCCACTGGGGCTGCCACCAGTGCAAGGGCAGAGAGGACAGTGCAGAAGTGAGGAGACACCTGCACTGGAGAGAACAGCACTGGAAGGACCAGGTCCAGCTGATGTCCATGTCCACACAGGATGTAAGTGATGGGATCTCAGATCTATAATGGTCTGTACTGCATCTATCGCAGGGGCCCTGGATCCATACGGATAAGAGGTCTATGGGTTAAAAAAAACAAGTGAGAAAACACCAAGCAAACCAAAACAGGACATCACAAATAGTATTCTTTAAAGGAAAATGATATTATCAAAGGGATAACAAAAATCAGACAAATGAAAGAACCAAACCAGATCAGAACATAATGTTCTGGCTTCTCCTGAGATATGCTGGGAATGCTGTGGAGATGATGGAATCTTACTGATCCCAAAGCAGTGTGTATTGGAATAGCTTCCTCAGGGCAGCCTTTAGCTCCTTTCGACAACACAAACCCCTGCACAAGACAGGGATTTCCCTTTCCCATCTGCAACTCATCCATCTGTGACATCACAGAACCCTGCACAAGCCAATTCCTTGCCCCCTCTCTTACCAATGGAGTTGTGACATCACAAACTGCCATAGAATCCAGGTCCTTGCTCCTGCACCTTTTCCTGCACATCCATCTGTGACATCACAATCCCCTGAACACCCAGGAACCTGCTCCTGCTTTGTGTCGTACTCAACCACCTGTGACATCACAAATCACAAAACAATCCAGGGTCCTGCTCATGCCCCAACTCCTACTAACCCAACTGTGACATCACAAATCACAGAACAAGCTGAGACCTTCTTCTGCCCCATCTCCTACTCATCAACCTGAGACATCAAAATCCCTGAACGAACCATATCCATGCTCCTTGCCCATCTCCTACACCTTAAACTGTGACATCACCTGCACAAGTCAGGCACCTTCTTCTGTCCCATCTCCTACACATTCCCATGTGACATCACAAATACCTGCACAGGCTGGGTCCCTGGTCCTAGCCCATCTCCTGCACCTTAAACTGTGACATCACAAACCCCTTCACAAACCAGGTCCCTGCTCTTGCCCCATCTCTACTGACCAGCTTGTGACATCACAACACCCTGCACAAGCCGGATCCCTCATTCTCACCAATCACCTGCTCATCCACCTGTGACATCACAAAGCCCTGCACCATCCAGGGGGCTCCTCCTGCTCCATCTCCAAGGAATGCACCTGTGACAGAAAAGAACCTTGAACAGTCTGGGACCTGGTCCTTACTCATCTCCAGCTTCACTCTGACGTCACAAACACATGCACAAGACAGGTTCTTACTCCTGCCCCATTACCTACCCATCCATCTATGACATCACAATGCCCCAGACTAACCATGTGCCTGTTTCTGCTTCGTCTCATACTTACTTCCCTGTGACATCACAAATGTCTGCACAATCCTGGTCCCTTCTCCTACCACATCTCCTAATCATCCCCCTGGGACATCACAAAACCCTGTAGAAGCCAGGACCTTGCTCCTGCCCAATCACCTGCTAACTCCCATGTGACATCATAAACCCCTGCATTATCCATTTCCCTGCCCTAGCGTCTACTCATTCCTCTGTGACATCACAGATCCTTGCACAAGCTGGGTCCCTGCTCCTTTCACAGGTACTACTTAGCCTCCTGTGACATTACAGTCCTGGTCCTTGTTCATCTCCAACTCTTCCAGCTCTGACATCACAAACACCTGCACAAAACAGGTCCTTCCCCTTCGCTCATGGAGCTGTGACATCATAAACGACCCAAACAATAGATGAGTTCTCCTGTTCCATTTCCTACTCATCATTTGTGACATCACAACTCCCAGCAAAAACCATGTCCCTGGCCTGCCTCTATCCTAATCATGGAGCTGTGACATCACAAACCCCTGCTCAAGCAAGGACCTGGCTCCTGCCCCAAGTCCTGTGCATCCATCTGTGTCCTCACAAAAGAGTAAACAATCCAGGGGCCTGCTCATGACCATCTCCTGATAAAAAGCACCTGTGGCATCAGAAACCCCTGCCCAAGCCAGGGTCCTTCTTCTGCCCCATCTCCTACTGATCCTCCTCTGACATCACAAAGACCTGCACAAAGCAGGTCCCTGACCCATCCCCTTCGCAAGGACATCATGACATCAACACCCCCCCCCAAACAGGGGATTTTTCCTGTCCCATCTCAAGTTCAACCATCTGTGACATCACAACCCCCAGCACAAACCATGTCCTGGGCATGCCCCATATCCTTATCATGGAGCTGTGACATCACAAAACCGTGACAAAACCCCGTCCCTTTCCCTAATCCTACTCATGCACCTGTGATGTCAGAAAACCCTAAAGGAGCCAGGGGCCTTCTCCTGACCCATCTCCTACTCCTCCATTTGTGACATCACAAAAGCCTGAACAACCGAATCCTGCTCATGCTCCATCTCCTACTTATTCATCTGTGACATCACAAACCCTGCTAGAAGCCAGGAACTTGCTCCTGCCCAGTCTCCTGCTAACTCATCTGTGACATCACAAACCCCTGCAGAAGACAGGTCCTGCTCCTTCCCATCTCCTCCTCACCTCTCTGTGACATCACTAACTGCTACACCAGCTAGGGGCTGCTCCTGCCCCACAGCTTATTTATCCACCTGTGACACCACGGACACAACCACACACCAGGTTCCTGCTCCTGACACATCCCTTACTCATCCCCCTGTGACATCACAAAGCCCTGCACAGTGTCACGTTCCGCTCACTCAGGGTGGGGGAAAGAAGGGAGTGAGGCAGGGCAGGTGATTTCTCTTGGGTCAAAATGCAGAGACTGACAGCACAGGTCCATGAGATGGAATAAGTTGTGTCCTTAATGCCCTGAACGATGACAACCCCTGACCCTGTGTGTGATGGGCTGAAAGGGAAGGGAAGGTTCATGTAATGTCACAGGAGGATGAGTAGGAGATGAGGAAGGACAAGAACTCAGCCTGTGCAGGGATTTCTGATGTCACAGCTGAGCAGGACATGTGGCATGAGCAGGGACCTGGCTTGTGCAAGGGTTTATGGTGTCACAACTCCCCGAGTAGGAGTTGGGGCTGGAACTGGATTTTGCAGGGCTTTGTGATGTTCAGAGGTGGATTCATAGTAGATGGAGCAGGAGAAGCCCCCTGGCTGAAGGCATTTGTGATGTCACAGCTGGATGAGTAGGAGATGGGTCAGGAGAAGGCCCCTGGCTTGTTTAGGGGTTTCTGATGTCACAGGGAGTTGAGCACAAGAGAAGGCAGGAGCAGGGTCCTGGCTGTGCAGGGGACTGTGATGTCACAAGTGGATGCAGAGGGGATGAGGCAGCATCAAGGAGCTGGCTTCTGCAGGGGTTTGTGATGTCACAGTTCCATGTGTACGAGATGGAGCAGGGACATGGCTTGAGCAGGGGTTTGTGATGTCACAGCTGCATGAGGAGAAGGGCAGGAGGAGGGGCCTGGCTTTTTCTGAGGTGTGTGATGTCACATCTCAACCAGTAGCAGTTGGGGAAGGGAAGTGGTTTCTGCTGGGGTTTCTGATGTCACAGCTGAGTAGGAGAAGGGCAGGAGCAGGGACCTGGCTTGTGCAAGGTTCTGTGATGTCACAGGTGGATGAGTAGAAGTTGGGGCAGGGAACTGGCTTTGCCAGGAGGATACACAGCAGATGCTGCAGAAGGAGCTCCCTGCTCTTCCAGGGTTTTCTGATGTTCCAGGTGGATGAGTAGTAGATGGAGAAGAAGCAGGATCCTGCTTAACGTGGAGGATTGTGACATCAGAGAAAGATGAGTAGGAGATGGGGCAGGAGCAAGCCCCTGAGTTTTGTAGGGCTTTTGTGATGTCACAGCTCCATATGTAGGAGATGGGATAGGAGCACGGCCCTGGCTTCTGAAGGGGTTTGTGATGTCACAGGAGGATAAGTCTGAGTTGGGGCAGGAACAGGTCCGTGGTTATTCTGGATCACTGTGACATCACAGAGAGATGAGTAGGAGATGGAGCAGAGGCAGGGACCTGGTTTCTGAAGGGGTTTTTGATGTCACAGGTGTGACATGAGGCGAGGTAAAAACTCACAGTGTGGGGTCGGGGCAGAAAATCCATCAGTGGAAATCCAGAGGTTTTGGGATGCACAGGGATCTCTGCAGCAGCAAAGCGAATCTCTGAAGGCTGTCAGCTTTTGGTTGGATTGATTTTGCTGAAATGCGAAAGGCACTGGGGTACCCTGACATGTCAGCAACAGCTGATCAGCTGTCAGCATGGGGGGAAGCTTTCCCAACAAGGAAAAATGATTAGAAAGAAGTAGAAAAGGCATTGTTAAAGGAGATAACTCCAAGGTACAGAGTTCCTGAAGTTATCAACTCAGAGAGGGTAAGTCATCTTACCACTGCCATTCTAATTCAGATTTATCACTCCTTGGGGATTCAGAATCAACTCGATTCTCCACATCAGCCTGAATCCTCAGGGCAAGAGGAGAGAATGAATAGAATGCTGAAGGAGAAATTAGTGAAGGTTTGTAAAGAGAGGGGCTTGAAATGGCCTGATGCTTTGGATTTAGTCTGATGGGATATTAGGCATACTCCAAGAGAGCCTGTTGGGGTTTCACTGTCTGAAGTCTTGTTTGGGAGAATCCTTGTGGCTCCAGGCTCTTCTGTTCCTGCAAAAACCACCCTCTGAGATGGAGATGAACAGGGCACACAATAGCTTTTGTATTTGCAAAACCCTTTCTTCCAGATGCATAATCATGCTTCTTGGTATCAGGGAATAAGTCCTGAAATTCAGGTTCATGGTATCCATCCAGGAGATAAAGTGTGTTTTAAGAATTTTAAGAGGAAGAATAGATTTGCACCCAAATGGGATAGGCCTTCTACAGTTTTAATAATAACTCTTTACCCTATGAAGGTGTTTGGAAAAGAAAGGTGGATCAATCATTCGCATGCACGCAGACAAGAGTCAGGGACTGTTGTAAGATTCTTTCTGTTCCTGTGTGTATTCTGTCGGCGAGTGCCATCTGCTGGACAAAGCTTCAATCGCTCTATGAAGATGCCCGCACCAATAGAACTCTTACTGTAGATAGTGACAGCTCTTGGAAACTTTTTGGACAAAATTACAGGCTTTCAAACAAAGACTGGACAGGTCAATTCTTTAATCTAGTTGTCCAAAGGCTGCCCGAGAGACCTTGTTTATCTGCTTTATAATTCTCTTGAATTCTGTGTGAAGGTTCGAATTGGATTTGATGATCCATGGGGTGGTTGGACCCATGACTCCAGCCACTCTAAACAGTTCTGGGGTTCTGGCTTTCCAGAATCTGTTTCTTGATGTCACATTCAAGTGTATGAACCAATATGGGGAACTGAAACATGGTGTTATGATCATCAAGTGTGGCGAATGTATGGTAAAGGACTTTGGTGCTGTCACAGATTCAATTATCGAGCAATCATTTCAATTTCCCATTTAGGATTATAAATTATCAATGGGGAAATCTTTTTCATAAGGATATGGTATGAGAACTTTTGGAGGAAAGGAACCTATGACATATCATGGGTAGCAGAGGCAGCTGCCAGAGCCAAGGAGACAAAGTGGGAAATGTCAGCCTGGCCAGAGCCCTTGGCCACCTCTCCTGCAGACTGTCCCACACTGTCCCCTGCCTGCACCTCTTGCCCTTCAGGCTGCTGACACCCATCTCCCTTTCCCACCCAGCTCTCACCCTGACATTTCTACACCTTCACTCCTGTCTCTCTGCTCTCACTGGCCTTTCGTTTACTCACACCACTAGGGGTTGCTCATCCTCACCTGGCAAGATCATCCTGGGACACTACCATTCAGCTGCCTGTTAAACCTTTCATGCAGATATGGTGAAATTTTAGTTGAATTTATTCATTACCCTTTGAATTTTGATTCTATTTCTCCAAATCCACATCAACTCATATCCTAGAAATGGGAATTCTTTCTTCTCCATAGGAGCACTGGGGACTAGGACATATTAAAATTTAGACATGGTGTTTCTAGGTATCTGCAGCCTGATGAAGAAGTATTTGGGGAGAAATGCCCTGAGCTGCAGAGTCACCAGACATGCACAGTTCAAAAACACACAATTGTCATCACA